>OZ023263.1:155609924-155758389 GCA_964006375.1 Tillus elongatus | reverse complement strand
CTCTAGTAGAACTTGTTAAACTTTGATAAGTAAGTATTAAATTAAACGAACTTTTCAGTGTAGATATGTATCCAAAATACTACTTAAAATGCATTTTTTTTTTACTTTTTACACTTGTATTTTAACTAATGAATGCCTTGAGCAGTATTTGTACATTTACTGTAGTCCTTTATATAGATCATAAATTAAATTCTTACTGCAGGCTTTAGTCACTCCGCATTAAGTTAACCCCCTAAATGGGTCCATGCACTATAGTGCATGTGGATATCTACCCCATGCAGTGGGTCCATGCACAAAAGTGCCTTTATGAAATAACATAATAAACATAGTATATTTCAACTGGTTTCAATTATAACTTTATTCGAGATCCCAAGTGACACCTATTAGCAAATAGAAATACTAATATAGAGGTATATAAGTAGGCAAACAAAAAGGAAATGTGCAGAACTCTGAAAGATCAATGCAAACCAGTAGCGTACATAAATTACTGTAGGTTGCCCAGAGAAATATGCAATGCAGCACCGAAACACAATACATTTCTATAATGCTTTGATGATTTAATGTAGATTCCTTCACAGAATATAATTCTATATATACTTCGAACAAACTGTTTGTATGTTGCTTTGCCAATATTTTATTTGCAGTTACATATGTATGTTTGAATAATTATTTTCAGGTTATACACAAACATAGTGGATCAAATAAGATTTTGTGTGAGTTTGTCTTACTGTTTTTGTGTAAAAGTGATATGGTTCAAAAAGGACTTTTAGACCTTACTAAACAGCTTGATATCAAACTAGCTCGGTGACGGTCGACTTTACCGCAACTACATTTCAACGTGATTATAATAGAATATGGCCTAAAACTGTTGTACATACCTTATTAAAGTTAAACAATGTGGTATGTTTCGTTTTTAATAATCTTTCAGTGATAAAAGCAATTAAAACGTTTAGATTTATAATAAAAACGTATATTTTTGTACCAGAGGTTATGACTGTTTTGTTGACATATTTCATGCAGATAGGCATTGTTGTCAGTTTCGAATCTATTTCCTTATTACAGGGTAGTATTTGTCTTCTTTTTTCTTTAGGGAAATTTTATGTGGTAACTATGGCACAATGACTTATAAAACTTAAAACGGTTTCAGCTTTTATTTTGACAAGGTGGTGTCTTGTCAGGTCCAGAAAGTCAGGTCGGCAGGAGTGTGTGTAAAAAGCATTTAAGATGTTGTGTTGCGTTCAAGTGGCAAAACACCCTTGGAATTTAATACTAAATGTGGCAACGCTGTTGAAAAGTGACAGTTCGAAACTTGAAAATAGTGCATTTTTCATAACTTTAATTATCATTTATTCTGCTATTTATGGTTTTTCCGTAATTTTTTTTGCTGATTATTTATCTATGTTACATACTCTTTCTTGTAGTGTGCGCCGTTTTGCTTGATTCCAGTTGCGGTAAAGTCGACCGTCACCACTAGCTCAGCAATGGGCATCTGTCTGCGATGATGATGATATTCTCTCAGACTTAGATTGGGAGGAAGAACGTCACTGACTTTTTGAATACCATATTTTTCATCACAAAAAGTATTCTTTGACAGTAATACCAATCAAATTGCAATATGTTTAAATTTCACTAATTTTTAGCTTTTCAATCATTCGCATGATCCGCTACTGATTTCACATTTTCAAGTGCCCTAAATTTACCTAAAAGCCGTTTTTTACGACGTGAAGACCTTATCTACCTATAATTTTATGAACAAAGTAAACACTAGAGGAAGAAAAAAGGCTCCCCACCAGATGGTGGTTAAATTGACTCCACACTTAAGGGGTTAAGCCAGAATGCTCTATTTTGTCTTTAATATTCGTTTTTATGAAACTTTTATACATGTGAACCCAAGAGTAACTGTGGACCAAAGTTTTGCAAAAATTAGTTAACGGTCTCGAATTGGCAGATTTCTAAAAATGAGAAGTGGCCAAGGTAACATAGTGATAGTACTAAAGTTTATTTAAATGTAACAATAACAATAAGGAAGATATCTCACACTAATGGTTTAGTGAAATCTTTGTTTTACATTCAGTTGTCTTTATAAAACTACTTTAAACCTAAGTAACAGTAAAATTGACCAACGAAATTCATACCTACTTCTAAGTTTTATGTAAATAATGGAAGTGTACTTACTTGCATATTCTTTATTAGTATCCACACATTTTGCCAAATACACGATACTAAAGCTTCCTTCTCCAATGACTTTACCAAAAATAAAATCCGATGCCGACTTTCTCCCCACGGAATTTGAATTTTCTTGTGGGGGAGGCGTCATCTTGGAATCCTTAAATAAAAATAATTTAATCACTAATCACACACCAGTAACCTCGAGGTAGAATGCATTATGCATTGTGTACCGTACTAAAGTAATGAATGAATGAACTGACACTGACACATGAGCGACCTTACATCAGCGTTATAAAATGGAAAGGAAATAACCTACCTTACCTCTTAAATAAGTTGCTTCAATGTTTTTGAATAATAATCAAACAAACGTCATTCTAGCTTTACGTCATCACTCATTATCAAAACATCAAAACTTTAATGGCATTTAATGACGTACCTATCGAAACTACAAAAGTTAATGAACTGTTTATTCGATACCTCACCGTATTAATTAAAAATCAAACACCGTAAACTTACGACCGTAATAAAATACTCACAATAAGTTTAATTTTAGGCATAACACTCACGTGCAATATCTAGGCCAAATAAATACATTTCACAATCACAATTACAATAATTTCATAACATAAGGAATGACAGTTTCATTTTATTCGTCTCTCGGCATCGGCACTCTTCAGACTTCAGATTTTTTTTGTTCAAAATTAAAATGCAACAGAAAACAAATTGACCGACTGAGGCGATTTCGGCCATTGATTTAACTGTCGGTGGTGGGGATACATTGCTAACTTAGATCTCGGCTCTCGTTCTTGTGAAAATTTTCAGAGACGCTCTTGACGATGTGAGGGACGCTACGCGTCGTTCTGTAATAATTAGGTTACAAAGGTTCTAGCTATAAAAATCGACGCTTACTAATTTGTTATAAATTAAATTTCAATAACTTTAAAATTATAAGTATTAATATTGAGGCCTTTTAAATTTTTGTACACATTAATTAAATTAAGCGATCCGTTTAAAGTAAATTATTTACTTAAAATAGTTTGTTAAAAAGTTTCTGGCTCCTCATAATATCTTCATGAGTGGTGCGTATTTTTGATTATTATTGAATGGATGTCTTTTTGTTTATATCTCTATACAGCATGCGTTTGTTGTTTACACACTAAACTATAATATTTTCTTTAGCTGTTTGCTTTTAATGTTGATACCACGATGTAACTCTACCCAGAACAGGTTTAGTTTAGCTACAGGTTTTTGTTTAATTTCTAGGTAGCCATCCCAGCAATTTATATGCAATATAAATGTGTTTAATATGTATTTTACGTATTACAGTAATTTATAAGCAATTTTAAATATGTTTACCATAATAGGTATATATTTTGTATGATGTATACCTATAAACGGTTCATTTTGGTGCAGATACTCTACAGAAGATACCCTACCATTTATTTGCTTTTGATGTTGAGATCTCGACCTGCCCGATTAGGAATGCATATTAACTTTACTTTTTGGTAGGTACGTGTTTAATGATACCTACTTTATCCGATTATAATATATAGAGAAGCACGATTTGCATATGATTCGTGGGTGCCATATATATATATATATATATATATATATATATATATATATATATATATATATATATATATATATATATATATATATATATATATATATACAGGGTGTTTCTAAATTAATGCGAAAAATTTTACAGGGTGATTCTATGGATAAAAATAAGGGGTGTCTTTCCTATAAAGTTTTTCTTAAAACCCCTTCTCCTCCAAGTTACAGCCCTTTGATATTTTGGCAAAAAAAGTTTTCATTAAATTTCTCCGTTATGGAATAATTTAAAAAAACAAAATTTTGCAGATGCATAAGGCTAACAAAAGGACAGTTTGAAAAGGATTTTATAACCCTATAATGTTATTACAAGAGGGTGAAAAAACCTACCCTTACATTATTTTTTATCAGTACTTTTTATTGTGTATACCGTTTTCTATTAAAAGAAATGATTCAGAAAGATGGATTCATTTAGCAACTTTTTTATATCTTGACATTTTCTCATAAAATTGTTAGTTTCATCACAAAAACATAAAATAACTCTGTAAATTCATGTGACATCGATCTGAGTAATATTTTATTTTTTTGTGATAAAACTAACAATTTTGTGAGAAAATGTCAAGACATAAAAAAGTTTCTAAATGATCCCTTCTTTCTAAATCATTTTTCTCTAATAGAAAACGGTACACAAAAAAAAGTACTGATAAAAAGTAATGTAAGGGTAGTTTTTTTCACCCTCTTGTGATAACATTATAGGGTTATAAAATCCTTTTAAAACTGTCATTTTGTTAGCCTTATGCATCTGCAAAATTTCGTTTTTAAAATTTATTCCATAACGGAGACATTTAATGAAAACTTTTTTTTTGCCAAAATTTCAAAGGGTTGTAACTTAGAGGAGAAGGGGTTTCAAGAAAAACTGTATAGAAAAGACACCCCTTATTTTTTGCCAAAGAATCACCCTGTATATATATATATATATATATATATATATATATATATATATATATATATATATATATATATATATATATATATATATATATATATATATATATATATATATATATAGGGCGTTTCGCATAAGAACTGACACATAGCAGGGGCATGCAGGGGAACCCAAAATATTGTGATTTAACGCAACTTACACCTATACTAAGTTGCACCCCTGAGAAGTTAAAGGCTTTCAAAGTAGGGTTTCTAATTTCGAAAAAAATCCATATATCAGTTATGCTTGAACTAAATTTGGTACACGTTGTGAGTTTACTAAGAGTAATAAGAATTCAATTGAAGCATTTTAAAGGGTTGATAAGGGATGATTCATCCTTAAAATGTGACAGAATTTTTTAACCTATTGGGGGATTTAAAAAATTATTATTTCATTTTATGGGGAATTTTATTATAAAACTTTTATTGCTCTTATTAATTTTCAAAAAACTTTGTCGTTTCCAACAAAATTCCGAATAACTAAATACACGTATTAGAGCTAGGTTATTTAAAGTCATCGGAAATTCAAACGTTGGCTATGAAATTTAACGTCTTTAACGACTTGACAATTAGGAAAAAAGTTGTAATAAGAATAATTTAATAGAAAAACAACAAACTTAAACAATAAAAATAACATACCATTCGCACCGATAAATTACATAAATTGTTCAAAATGATCACCGTTCCCTCTCAGGCATAAATTTATTCTTCGTCGAAAATTGAAGTTACTCTATGCAACAACTGTTGATTGTTTCTAATGAGTGTGCATTTATGTGTAATGCGATTCCACGGTTCGACTCGAGACGCAATTGGCGAGGAATACACAAATTCTTTTAACATTTCCCAAAGAAAGAAGTCACATTTGTTGAGGTCTGGCGATCGTGGAGGTCAAACTTGTGGGCATTTATTTCCTCTTCCAATCCATTTATTTGGATACCGGTGGTTTAAATAGTCTCTAACAGCAATACCGAAATGAGGCGGTGCTCCATCGTGCATAAACCAATGTTCCAGTCTAAGTTGTAGAGGCACCTCGTCGGGTAGATCCGGGAGATTGTTTTGGAGAAATTCTAAATAAGTTTCGCCATTTAATCGATTCGATAAAATAACTGGACCAATTAAATAGCGATCAATAATACCTACCGATCCAAACATTTATTTTAAACTCGCGTTGGAAATGTCGAGGAGTTATTGAATGAGGGTTTAGAACAGAATATTCATGACGGTTATGTATATTTGTAATACCTCTGCGGGTGAAACAAGCGTCGTCAGTAAAAATAATTTTCTTTTGGAAATTAATTTCTTGATGCAAAATAAACTGACGGAAACACTCGTTTAACCAAATCTTTCGGTAACAATTCTTGCACTTTTTGAATATGATATGGGTGCAGTAGATTACGTCTTATTACTCGGTGAACAGAAGTTTGCGATATACCTGTTTGTCGTGATAGATTTCTAGTACTAATATGTGGGTCATCTTCAATTGTATTTAAAATAAGTTCTTCGTCTTGTGCCTGGTTGCTGTAGCACGTTCTCGAGTGTTACTGAAAAACTTACCTATTTCTCGAGCCGGTCTTTCAACATGGGCAAATGTTTTTTTATGAGGGATTACACGATTAGGAAATCTTCTCCGATATTCTTCAACACTTCTTCTCTAGTTTCCTTCACCGAAACCTAACACTAATAGCATGTCTACTTGTTCGCTAAATAAAAAGTTTCCGGCCGTTTTCGCAACACTCAGCAAATATTACTAAAATAAAATGACTTATTTTCCTGATTGTCAAGTGTGACGTTAAATTTCATAGCTAACGTTTGAATTTCCGATGATTTTAAATAACACAGCTCTAATACGTGTATTTAGTTATTCGGAATTTTGTTGAAAACGACAAAAATTTTTGAAAATTAATAAGAGTAATACAAATTTTAGAATTAAATTCCCCATAGAGTGAAATAATATTTTTTTAATTCGTCAATAGGTTAAAAAATTCTGTAACATTTTAAGGGTGAATCATCCTTCATCAACCCTTTAAAATGCTTCAACTGATGTAGTATTACTGTCGATTATTGCTCTTCGTACACTCAAAACGCGTACCAAACTTAGTTCTTCTAAGTTCAAGCATAACTGAGATATTGATTTTTTTCTAAATTAGAAGCCCCACTTTGAAAGCCTATAACTTCTCAGGGGTGCAACTTAGTATAGGAGTAAGTTGCGTTAAATCAAATTTTTTTTTTGGGTTCCCCTACATGCCCCTGCTCTGTGTCGGTCCTTATGCGAATCACCCTATATATATATATATATATATATATATATATATATATATATATATATATATATATATATATATATATATATATATATATATATGTATATATATATATATATATTTATATATATATATATATATATATATATATATATATATATATATATATATATATATATATATATATATATATATATATATATATATATATATATACAGGGTGTTTAAAAAAGACGGGGCTCTATTTAAGCGGTTGATTTCCCAGGTCATTTTATGAAAAAAAGTTCCCATAAACATAGGTGCTAAAATGCATTGTTTCCAAGATACAAGGTGTTAAATTTTTTTGTAAAATAACGATTTTTTTAAATAATTCAAATATGTCTTCACCGATTGTTTTGAAATTTGGCAGCGTTGTTTGTAGTAATAATGGGCTGATTTGACCCCAATTAGATTGTTAAGTCCATTGGCATTAGGGGGGAAACCTGAACAAAAATTACTGTTCGTGTTTGTGATTTTATGTGTGATAAATGGACATGCCATAACAAGATTTTTATTTTTTATCGTGTAAACGATTCAAGATACGGAGAAATTTCAGGAAACAAAAAACTTGTAGTTTTAGTTTCTTTATCTCAAAATAATATACAAATCATATTGCAGTCAGTGGCGTACATTTTTATGTCACTAAATTTTGTTGAGGTGGACTTAACAATCTGTATCTAATTAGCGCTAAATCAGCCCATTAATAATACAAACAACGCTGCCAAATTGCAAAACAATCGGTGGGGAGATATTTGAATTATTTTTAAAAAATCCTTATTTTACAAAAAAATTTAACACCTTGTATCTTGGAAACAATGCATTTTAGCACCTATGTTTATAGGAACTTTTTTTTCATAAAATGACCTGGGAAATCAACGCCTTAAATATTGCTCCCTCTTTTTTAAACACCTATATATATATATATATATATATATATATATATATATATATATATATATATATATATATATATATATATATATATATATATATATATATATATATATATATATATATATATATATATATATATATTATATATATATATAATTATATATATATATATATATATATATATATATATATATATATATACATATATATATATATATATATATATATATATATATATATATATATATATATATATATATATATATATATATATATATAATTTAATCATTCACAAAGAAACTTACAATTAGAGGCTCATGAAATAAAGCATGACTTCGAACAGACGTTATATTTATTAAGCAATTAAAAAGTCTGGACGCAGCAAGTGCGTTATGGCAGTGAATTTTCATAGAAATGATCTGGCACAAAATATTTTATTATAACTTTTTTTTCTTGTAACATAGAAATCTAAATTTTGGTGTATAGTTTACTTTTTATATCGTAAACCAAAGGCAATTCCTGTTGCAAAAAAATGCCTGTATGAGTCACCTGTAAGTCGACCAGGCAAAAAGAAAGGACCAATTAAAGTACAGCTTCTTCGTTTCTTGGTGTTCTATAAGTACGTGGTCTACCTGCATCATTGGTATTCTTCTTACACGTTCCAGTTTCTAAAAGACGCCTATGAATATTTGATATTATTCGAGGATCAGGTATCACCCTATTGGGATAGCGCTCCACGTATAGCCGTCTGGCTCCTCTTGCATTTCCATTCGCAAGGCCATTGATAAAATGCATCTCAGCAATTTCGGAATTCGTAAAATTCGCCATTTTTACGATAACGTGTATGTAAAACACGTTTACACCTGACAGTTTACAACTTACACCAATAATGTGTATACGTGTAAACAGAACTTATGATTTCAAAACGGAACTGTCAAAATTTATACAAACAAGGGGCTATGAAAATAAAGCCAGAGGTCACAAGACAATAAAAAATAAAATAATTTCGTGTAGCGAATTAACGAAAATTTTTTCAATTTTTTTCTCGATAACGGTGGCAGTTACAAAAAAAACTACAAGAGACCAAAAACGAAAAGGAAAATTTATTCTGTATTTTAGAATCTACCAGAGGCGCACCGCAAAAAGGATCGGGAGAGAAAGGGGGACACGACCCCTGAAAAAATAACCCCCTGTACATTATCACATTCATTTGACATGTCCAATGATATAAGCCTTAGAGCATAACCCACGTTACATATTTTAGGTAAATATCTTAAAAACTGCAGGAGCTATAAAGAAAAAACTAAAAAACTCTTGAAATTTCAACACGTTGTAGATCAATAACGAAGCGTGTACGGGCCTATGTTTACTGGTTCATCATGAGCACGCTACAGTAGCGTGCTGATAATGAACCCGGAAGGGTCGAAACTGCAGTCCACGTAAACAACGTGGACTGCAGTTTCGAACTTTCCTGGTTCATCATGAGCACCCTACAGTAGCGTGCTGATGATCAACCAGGAAGGTTCGAAACTGCAGTCAACGTAAACAAATAAAAAAGTCGAAGACGCAGCAAGTGCGTTATGGTAGTGAATTTTCATAAAAATGATCTGGCACAAAATATTTTATTATATTTTCTTGTAACATAGAAATCTAAATTTTGGTGTATAGTTTACTTTTGATATCATAAACCTACCTACCAAATTTCGTTATCATAGATTTTTTATTTTTTAAGATAAAAATTTTTTTCAAATGAAAACTCAAACTTTTTCCGGAAAACCTCGTCCGATTTTTCTGATTAACGAACTTATCAAAGACATTTACAAAAGGAAGGTACATGCCAAATTTTTTCAAAATCGGCCTATTATTCTTTGAGATAAAAATTTTTTTAGAATGAAAACTAAAATTTTTCCCGGAAAACCTCGTCTGATTTTCTTGACTAACAAACTTATCAACGCCATTTACAAAAGGAAGGTACATGCCAAATTTTATTAAAATCAGCTTATTACTTTTTGAGATAAGAATTTTTTTCTAATGAAAACTCAAAATTTTCCCGGAAAACCTCGTCCGATTAACGAACTTATCCAAGCTATTTACAAAAGAAACGTACATGCCAAATTTTATCAAAATCGGCCCATTATTTTTTGAGTTATCGGTGTGATACATATATATATATATATATATATATATATATATATATATATATATATATATATATATATATATATATATATATATATATATATATATATATATATATATATATATATATATATATATATATATATATATATATATATATATATATATAAACATATAAAAATTGAAACTGACCCCGGATATGGGTTCTAGGGGTCCTAGTTCGCGCTCATTTGCAAAAATTTTTTCAAAATTCCAAAGTCGGGATCTCCCCATTAGTGAATTTTTTCTACGAAAATTCACTAAAATCACAGAAAGTACAGCAAACAAATAAAGCGTATATTTAAAAGTGATTACAGTGTAGTGCAACATTCCAAAAGATATATATATATATATATATATATATATATATATATATATATATATATATATATATATATAATAGTGTGTAATTCCTCTATATATCCCTTAACCTAAGATATATTCAGCTTTGCTGAACTTCCGGTTTCACCAGAAGTAGCTATCAACTTTGTTATTTTAAATATAATTCTATACTTTTTATTGCATTTTTGGATAGAGATTAAAAAGTAAGTGTGACTTTGTGTAGCATTCCCTATAGCTATCTTTGATATTTGTGAAAATATTCCGACTTTCTTTTTTTTTAGGTCCGATTTATATGTTACTTCAAAAGTATGCTGTGGGCTGAGCTTTGAGTTTCCCTGCCTTAAATTCGAAATATCAATAGACGACATTCAATTCTTTGAAATAGTTAAAGAATAATTTATTATCATTGTACAGGGTGTATTTCTTTTGGGTCATAACATACCTAACTTTAAAGTGGCATAACTTGTTATTTTCAAATAGAATACCCTATATTTTATGGATTGGTCAGGTAGGTCATTTAATTCTGCATCGATCTAGTGTAGGTTTCCCTATATCTATAATTGATAGTTTTCGAGTTATAGTGGATTGTTTTACTTTCGCTTGTAAAAACTGTATTGTCAGATACAGGAGGCACAGAGAACGTAACAACTGATATTTATTGTGAGATGACAGATAAACGTCACTAAAATTTCGAATAGTTCTAATGTATCGTCTTTTTAGATTTTTTTTATAATGACTGTAGTTTATTATTATTATTATTATTATTATTATTATTATTATTATTATTATTATTATTATTATTATTATTATATAACATAACTATAATAATAATAATATGATAATAATAAACCAGTCATTAGCATAAAAAAATAAATCTAAAAAAGACGATACATTAGAACTATTCGAAATTTTAGTGACGTTTATCTGTCATCTCACAATAAATATCAGTTGTTACGTTCTCTGTGCCTCCTGTATCTGATAGATACAGGAGGCACAGTTTTTACAAGCGAAAGTAAAACAAACCACTATAACTCGAAAACTACCAACTATTGATATAGGGAAACCTCTGCTAGATCGATGCAGAATTAAATGACCTACGTGACCAATTCATAAAATATAGGGTGTTTTATTTGAAAATAACAAGTTATGCCACTTTAAAATTAGGTATGTTGTAACCCAAATGAAATACACCCTGTACAATGATAATAAATTATTCTTTAACTATTTCAAAGAATTGATTGACGTCTATTGATATTTCGAATTTAAGGCAGGGAAACTCAAAGCTCAGCCCACAGCATACGTTTGAAGTAACATATAAATCGGAGCTAAAAAAACAACTCGGGACGCAGCAAGTGCGTTATGGTAGTGAATTTTCATAAAAATGTTTTTATTGCAAATATGTGTTTTTCTTTTAATTTAAGAAAAGAGGCATCAATTTCGGTTACCAGTATAACCTATATAGTAAAAACAATGTGCCATGTTTCATAAAAATAACTTTATTGTGTGAAAATGTACAAACATTTCCTAAAGTAAACTTAAAGTGTTCCCGGAAAAACTCGTTTCTTGGTCAACCTTATAGGTTAATAGCAAATTGGGCTATACAAATATGAAGCATTTGATTAAAATTCGCTACCATAACGCACTTGCTGCATCCGGAATTTCTTTTTTACAAACATGCATTATATTTCGATGGAAAATGCAAAAATGCAATAACATAAGGCGTGTTTGATTAAAAAAAAAGAAAATTTGTATCACCGACGACTTTTGGGTCACCCTGTGATTGTAGAAATATTTTTTGAAGATGTAGCTCAAGACACCCTATAATTAATGTATAAAGGTATTTTTCATATCTTGCATAATAACGGATATATTGAGCTTTATTGATTTTTTACGAAAATTCGACAAAAATTATATACCATTAAACGATAAACTCTATAGCTAAAACTACTGCCCAGCATCAGAGAAAGGGTCTATTTGAAATGAATTTTCTGGAAACATTTTAGTAAATTGAAGGACAATGAGGGTTTGTAAAACATCCTTCTTGAGACATTTGATTCCCATGGCCCGTATTAGATTCACGTTATTTGCCTAAATGTTTCCGATTTTGACGTTTTATATCGCAACTTTGACGTTTTGAAGAAAACCCCAATTTATTTTTCTATAAATGCCTATA
Source organism: Tillus elongatus (assembly GCA_964006375.1). NCBI lineage: Eukaryota > Metazoa > Arthropoda > Insecta > Coleoptera > Cleridae > Tillus > Tillus elongatus. The sequence continues at coordinate 155,745,792 of OZ023263.1, read as the reverse complement.
ACTTTTTTGTCTTTTGACCTGCATAGCTAAATTTTGGTAGGTAACGTACCTATAAGGATGTAAACCCGAGTACCGAATTTGGTTGCCCTTACTTTGTTAATTTCGGAGATATAATTTTTTTTCGAAAGAAAACACAAAATTTTCCGGGAAAACCTGGGCAGATTTTCCTGGCTAACGAACTTATCCAAGCCATTTGCAAGAGGAATTTATTCACCAAATTTAATCAAAATCGGACCCTTATTTTTTGAGTTATCGGTGTGATACATATATATATATATATATATATATATATATATATATATATATATATATATATATATATATATATATATATATATATATAAACATATAAAAATTGAAACTGACCCCGGATATGTGTTCTGGGGGGCCTAATTAGCGCTCATTTGAAGAAATTTTTTCAAAATTCAAAAGTCGGGATCTCCTCATTAGTGAATTTTTTTAAGAAAATTCACTAAAAAAGAAAGTCGTAATATTTTCACAAATATCAAACATAGCTATAGGGAATGCTACACAAAGTCACACTTATTTTTTAATCTATATCCAAAAATGCAATAAAATGCATTCCATTTAAAATAACGAAGTTGATAGCTACTTCCGGTACAACCGAAAGTTCCACAAACCTGAATATATTTTCCTGATATAGCTTACATAATCAGAAGAAAATTTTGTTAAAATTTTTTTCGGCTAGCTCTAAAGGGTAAGGGATATATAGAGGAATTACACACTATTGGGACACCCTGTATATATATATATATATATATATATATATATATATATATATATATATATATATATATATATATATATATATATATATATATATATATATATATATAGGTATAAATGGGCGGTTCTGAGACCTCCACATCCTCCACCAGGCAAATACGCATGCGTGTGACATCCGGAGACAAAACAAGGTGGTGGGTTGGAGAGAGAGAGAGAGATAGAAAAGAGCGCTAACCTGAGATGACGTAATTCAAGATGGCCGACCGCAGGTGAAAAATCTGGTGAGTTTGTAGTCAAATGATAAAACAAAGATGGTGGATGGATAGACTGTGAGAAGAGATTTATAATGTGATGACGTAATTCAAGATGGCGTTTAAGGTGACCGACCGGAAGTGAAAAATATGCGAAATCTGAATTTTGAAAAGACATTTAGGCTCTACTGTCAAAATAAGAGAGCCCTACATTTTGATTTTTATGAAAATAACATACAAAAAAAATATGGCTGGCAGCACAGGCGCAAGGCAACTTTTTTTATTTGTATGGTTAGACCCCCATGTACGGGGTATCATCGTACTCGTCTCGGCGAGCAGAATTCAAATATTACATGTGCGCATGCGCAAACCCAGAATTTTAGTTTTCAAGTAAGATGACACATGGGGTATCATTCTACTCGTTTCGATGAAAGTAGATAAAATATTGATTTATTTATTTTATATATTTATTTATTTTATATATTTATTTATTTTATATATTTATTTATTTTATATATTTATTTATTGATATATTTATTTACAAAATCGGGGTCGCGACGCGACCTTCCTTACGTTAGGAGAACTCGGAAACACGTCAAGCAAGATGGTTGCAGCAAGAGGATAGCAGCAAGGGGCTGGCTGCACGCTGCAACATTATGAATTTCTGTCGAGACTCGCATGTGACCCCGCTAGACTGGCGATATCAATTCTCATTTCCTGACAGATCGCTACAGTTTAATTTCTCTATCTCTTTTATATAATCTTTGTTCTTGGTTTATAAGTTCGAGTCTTTTTACTCGCTCATAAGTTTTATCCGACCGTTCTCTTTTCATTTAATCTTTGATTCCTTTACTACTTCTTAGCATCCATACTTCTTTGCCTTTCCTACGTTTCTGCGTTGCCTTATTATATTTTTAGTTTGTTTTGATTTACCGCATGCTCCTTTGGATTTTATCTTTCTTCGCGTATTACGTTCCTGTGGTATTTCTGATGTAATCCACGGTTTTCTTGGTTCTAGTTTCTTTTTGTCCAGTACCTTCTCCGCCGCTGCCTTTAAGCCACTTTTTATTTCTTTCCACGCAAATACTTCATCGTTGTGATTTACCAGGTTGGTTTGTTCTTTGAACTTTTTTAGTTCCTTCGTATTTTTTATCTATCTATTTTATTCTTGTATTTCCTCATTTGTTTGTCATTTTGCACTCTGCTTGTACTAGATTTTTGACTACTATTTATATTTCCGCTTCAGGGCATATGGAGTTGGATTCAAACAATTTACTGCAACATATAGTGGCAAAGAGCCGCGGTGGTTCAGGGGCAAGAACGTGTGCCTCTGAACCGAAGGGTACTGGGTTCGATCCCAGGGTTTCCCATTCACTTTTTCAGTACAAACTGTAACATTAACATCAGCCGAGATTCTGGCATTGTATTTGAGCAAGTTGAATGTCTGCACGTTCCGCCCTTCGGAGGGGGCGTAGTGCCGTCGGTGCCGTGTCAATGAGATGTTGGGCACGTTAAAGATCCCTACCCTCCTTACAGAAAGGCAGGGATTCGGCAAAATTTCCAGGATAGTGAGGTGAAACTGCACCCTGGCGTCGGTGATTGGCCATGGTGGTGGAAATAGGCCGACGTTAAAGAAACAAAACACACACACAACACACACATATAGTGGTAATAATAGTGACTGTTAGGCAAGGGAGAGGTTTGGGAACAGTCTCCAGTGTCGAAGATTGTTTATATTTCTAGTCTAATATGTTAGATTGTGTTAAAGTAATTACATTTTAAATGCCACAGGATAATTATTTATTTATTTATATATTGAAACTTGAACATAGAGAATAAAAAATCTTCCGCATTGTTATAACGTTGAAAATTGTCTTTTTTAAAGTAACACAAAACGGAGGACAGTAATTCATCGTTTGAAGATAAATTTCCAGTCCCCTGTCACTTGTTTATTAAAGTCTGGTATCTCACAAATCATTGAATGTTCTAGACAGCATAGCAAAAGACGTCAGTTTGCCCCTACCCATGGTGTTTTTTTAGCTAGAACCTAATTTTGAAAACGTCGCCCTCTTTTAGCATTAGTCACGGGAACAGTTATCAACATTTTCAATGCTTTCGTGACTTCTTTAATGTACTGTCTAATCCCATTGATGTTAAAAAATTAAGATAATTGATAGACGTAATAGAAAATGAGATCATCGTTCTTGTAAATGTTTTTAGTTTTTACATTAACACCACTCTCACGTACCGTCGTAACAGCAGCCCCATCACATGTCTGAGCAATAATAGATGCTAGCATGCACATTTAACTACAGTGACCGCCAATCACATAAAAAACAGAAGGTGGTGCTACATGTACATTTAAATTTGACATTTCAGATAAATACTAAATAATAATAGGAAAGTAAAAACAAGTCCTCTAATGCAAATAATTGTGTCTCAATATTATCATTTATGTCACATTATACCCAGAAAAACCCTGCAAATCAAAAAAAAAAAATTGGTCTCTAAACAGTTAGATGTTGATAAACTGTAAATCCAATTAATGTTGGTAGCGATAATTTCACATTCAGTTATTTGAAACGTAGTTCTCAGGCATTTTAAAATTCGATTCTTTAGAAGCTGTCTACTTGTGTCGTTGAAAATACACTCAAATAGCGTTACAAGTGCTTGTTCCCTGCCCTGCAAAGAATTCGGCCTTTTACGGCATCGTCAGGCAGAAAAACATTTAATTTATTTATGCGCATTCGTGACAACTATAAATAACAACCTGTTGCTGCTTTTCTATTAAAATAAAATGACAGATGACGTAATAAAATGTCTATGTGATGTATGTCAATGCTTAGCATGAAAATAAAATCAACCTATAATACCGTAACAACAATCATAATAACAAAATAACTACTTAACAATAACACCAATAGAAGCTGCTTATGTATAACGAACATTTTGATATACATCAACTTACTACACTATTACAACTATTTTTATTACAGTTAAGACATGCTCTGTTTAAAATATTTACTTAAAAAGAAGAATTTTCAAGAAAGGGGAACCCATATAATCGCTTACTCATTTAAAACAAGGCAGTTGTTGTTGTATATGAGCTTTTTTTATCTCTAAAACTTAAAAAACTCAAGTTTGTGCTTGCCATTACAAAAATATAGTGAGTTTATGCGGTTATTTATTGTGGGCCTATGTTAAGTTCCGATAATATGTTTTGCAAATGCAGATTTGTCAGCGTGGTTTTTAGTGAATTTTCTTTAAAAAATTCACTAATGAGGGGATCCAGACTTTTGAGTTTAGAAAAAATTTCTTCAAACGAGCGCTAATTAGGCCCCCCAGAACACATATCCGGGGTCAGTTTCAATTTTTATATGTTATATATATATATATATATATATATATATATATATATATATATATATATATATATATATATATATATATATATATATATATATATATACATATGTATCACACCGATAACTAAAAAAATAATGGGCCGATTTTGATTACATTTGGTGACTAAATTTTTTATTTTGTAAATGGCTTGGATAAGTTCGTTATCCAGGAAAATCTGCCCAGGTTTTCCCGGAAAATGTTGTGTTTTCTTTCGAAAAAAATTTATATCTCTGAAATTAACAAAGTAAGGGTAACCAAATTGACACGCGGGTTTACATCCTTATAGGTAAGTTAACTACCAAAATTTAGATATGTAGGTCAAAAGACAAAAAAGTTATAGGCATTTAAAGAAAAATAAATTGGGGTTTTTCTTCAAAACGTCAAAGTTGCGATTTAAAACGTCAAAATCGACAACATTTAGGCAAATAATTAGAATCTAATACGGGCTATGGAAATCATATGTCTCAAGAAGGATGTTTTACAAACCTTGAAGTCTTAGTTTCAACCGTCGTTGTCCTTCATTTTACTAAAATGTTTCCAGAAAATGCATTTCAAAGAGACCCTTTCTCTGATGCTTGGCAGAAGTCTTAGCTATAGAGTTTATCGTTTAATGGTATATAATTTTTGTCGAATTTTCGTAAAAAATCAATAAAGCTCAATATATCCGTTATTATACAAGATCTTTATACATTAATTAGAGGATGTCTTGAGCTACATCTTAGAAAATATTTCTATAATCACAGGGTGGCCCATAAGCCGTTGGTGATACAAATTTTCTTTTTTTTTTATCAAACACGCCTTATGTTATTGCATTTTTGCATTTTCCATCGAAATGTAATGCATGTTTGTAAGAAAAGAAATTCTGGATGCAGCAAGTGCGTTATGGTAGCGAATTTTGATCAAATGCTTCATATTTGAATAGCCCAATTTGCTATTAACCTATAAGGTTGACCAAGAAACGAGTTTTTCCGGGAACACTTTAAGTTTACTTTTGGTAATTTTTTATAGGTTATACTGGTAACCAAAAGTGATGCCTGCTTTCTTAAATAAAAAGAAAACACACATATTTGCAATAAAAACATTTTTATGAAAATTCACTACCATAACGCACTTGCTGCGTCCAGAGTTTTTCTAAGTGCAGAAATATGTTTTTTGTATGTGGTTTAAAGCTTCTAAAAGTTTTACCGATATAGATTGCGTTACAAATGAGTATAAGCTAATTTATAAATTTTAGATTTCATCAAGAAACATGATTTTCCTTTCACGTTAAATAGTAACTCACGCGTCGTGTTGAAAGATTTAAAAGCTGCCTTTATAATTGTGCTGGAATTTAAAATTTTTGAAATTTTTCCAAAGTAAGTCATCGAAAATTTTTTGTCATGCTTTTTTTGTCTAGTATTTGAACAAATTAAATTGAGTGCTAATTTGTATTCTTTGCTGTCTATCATCTTATCCATTAGCTTAATAGAATACCCATTATTAAATGCTATTAGATGGTTAGCTTGAATTTAAATGTCTTTTTCGAAATGGTTTAAGGCATAGATATTAAAAATGGACAAAACTTAAAAATAAGCTAAAAAATACACATTTGTTTAGTGAGCAAGACAAAAAATATCTTTGATATAAAATTCCACAACCACCAATATGTATATGACTACTTAAAAATTAATAAACAAGATATAATTGTTGGACCAGTAGTTACTTATGTCAATACACCTAACCATAAGATATCCAGCATTTTGGTTTAACTTATTAGATACAAATACACTGCAAAATATTGAGTGAAAAATTTTTATGGACTAACAAAAATTTAAATAACATAATTGGATATTCCTCCACATAGTGAATTAGTTTCGTTTGATGTTTGTAGGATCTATGATAAAATACTATAAACCTAGAAAATGCATACCCTAATTAGAAAACTTTCCTAGAGAAGAACGTAAATAAAAGCACAAGAATGATAAATATTTTAAACGAATCTCTAAAACTAAGCTATTTAAAAGAATGATAAAATTTATTGAAAATGTAGCCATTGATATGTGTCCGCTGTTTCCTTTAATGGCTAACATATTTATGGAAAACTAAAAAAAATATTTAACAGATGTTTTACTATTGTCTTATGGTACAGATATGCAGATATTTTAGCATGTTTTCGAGATAGCACTACAACGTTAAATGATATTTAAAATTTATTAATAACCATCAAACAAAAATCAAATTTACCTTAGAAAAAGAAGCTTACGGTACTATACATTTCTTAATTTAACAATTAGAAAGTTTGAAGATAATTTACTTACTTTTTAATATGCAAGAAACATACTTACACAGGCACACCTATACCATCCGTCGTCCTTTTTCACAAAAACTCAGGTTGCCATAATTTAATGATACATCGTGCATTTCTGATATCTATGTCCGAAACTGATTTCGAAAAAGAAATTTCAACAATTAAGCAAATAGCATTTAATAATAATTATTTTGTTAAAATGATAGATAAGATGATAGAGAGAGAACAAATCAAATTGGCATTTAATTCAATTTATTCAAGTACTAGAGACAAAAAGGATAACAAATATGTTTTGATGCATAAATAAATTGGATACAGACTTGGAGAATACTTCTCTGGCTTCACAGTGAAGCCAGAGAAGTATTCTCCAAGAGTGTATGCAGTATGGACAAGTTTCACCAAGTAAGGGCAACAACAATCAATAAATAAATTGGGGTTAAAATGTGACAGAGCGCATATAAATGAACACCTTGTAACTTAGCAAACTTTTTGATTCCAGTTGTAATTATAGCATCAATATTCCTGCAAAATTTTTATGCAGAAACTGTTTTTGGACTGCCTCCTTCCAGGGACTGTACCTCGAAAGGGGAACACTTTTTACTATAAGGAAATAGGCTTAAATCACTTTATTTTTGCCTGCGTAATCTCTGTTAGGACATTATCCCAATGTTTTAGGAACCCCGTATATACCTAAAAAGTCTGAACGCAGCAAGTGCGTTATGGTAGTGAATTTTCATAGAAATGATCTGGCACGAAATATTTTTTTATAACTTTTTTTTCTTTTAACATAGAAATATAGATTTTGGTATATAGTTTCCTTTTAATGTCGTAAACTTACGTACCAAATTTGGTTACCATAGCTTTTCTATTTTTTGAGATAAAATTTTTTTCGAAAGAAAACCCAAAATTTTCCTGGAAAACCTAGTCCGATTTTTCTGGCTAACGAACTTATCCAAGCCACTTACAAAAGGAAGGCACATCCTAAATTTTATCAAAATCCGTCCATGATTTCTTGAGTTATCGGTGTGATACATACATACACACACACACACACACACACATATATATATATATATATATATATATATATATATATATATATATATATATATTATATATATATATATATATATATATATATATATATATATATATATATATATATATATATATATAAACATATAAAAATTGAAATTGACCGTGGATATGGGTTTTAGGGGTCCTAGATCGCGCTCATTTGAAGAAATTTTTTCAAAATTCAAAAGTCGAGATCTCCTCATTAGTGAATTTTTTCTAAGAAAATTCACTAATAAATAAAGTGAAAAGAAGTATATCAATTTTACATATATTATGTAGAAATACATTTGTTTCGCTTTTATTACGTATTTCATTTAGAAATTACCACCTCTTTTTCCTAATAACTGTACTTCAAATGGGTAGCTACCACTTTCAAGGGAAAATAAAACACAATAATCAGTTTTATGTTCAATATTAGGCATATTTACATTATGTAAACTCACCTCATGTATTATATTGTTCCCATTTCATAGCTAAAGTTCAAAGGAAACTTTCAACAAATTCAAGTATTCTTTTCATTCTTTGTGAAAGAGGTTTGCGTAAAACGCCGTGAAAAGAATTTTCTGATGTCGTCTAATGCCTTCAGTTGCGTGTAAGCTGTTTTCTTTTCAAGAAATAAGTAGTGATTGGCATTCTTACGCAAATCTGTTTATTTTAACTTTTAAATTGGAAATACGGTAAACATTATATTTAGCTAATCATTATTCAAGAATTGTACTACTGGTTATAATGGTTTGTCCATTTATAGATTTGTTGACCATAAAGAGAGATTTAGTTTGTTGAATAACATTAATTGGAACACTTCTACATCACAAACTTTATAATTTTGCTGCCAAAGCATTACAGAAATAGTCTATTTTAAATAAATAAGTATAATAAAATAAACAGCTGGTCGTGGTGGTAATTCGTCAGGTATTATTTTCAAAATTTATGTATCATTTTTTTTCAAATAAAAGTAAAAGAACTGCAAAGAAGTTCAAGGCATGCATTTTGAACATCTATATTTAGATTCATGTGTTTATATTTTTTCTCATTATGCGCAATGAAAAGTGATTAATTATTAATTTTTTAGTGTGCTGTAGCGCAGTTCGTCAATCAGATGAATTGCTTTTGTTACTGTTATTTTTTACAATAAAATTTAAAACCATAGAGAATAAAGATATCTTTTAACTTAGGTATAACCAGCCCGAACTTCCTATTTAAAAATTTGGGGGTTGCAACTGTCACTCAAAGGGGTTGAATTTAGGGCTGAGGCTTTCACGTCGAAAAATAGACCTTGTAGAATTTGGTTATATACTGACGTCAATAACCGCAATTTGGTTAAAATAGTTTCAAAATGAGGGCACTTCTGGTTATACCGGAAGTAGTTGTCGACTTTGTTCTTGCAAATGGAACATCCTATATGTATATTCTACATTTTTGGATTCTACGTTAAATTCTGAACACATTTGATGTATAATGTCAAAAATTACGTTTGCAGGCGAAGACATAATTTATTTTTTCCATTTTAGCCAATTTGGGCCCCTAGAACGTGATACCAAGGTCCGTTTGACTTTTTATATGTATGTATGTATGTATGTATTTATGTATATATATATATATATATATATATATATATATATATATATATATATATATATATATATATATATATATATTGCTATGGTATTTATTTTAGTATACCTGCAAATATTTACTTTAGAGCTGAGAACATATATCTTAATCATCAGGTTGGGTTCATTATAATTACAGCTAGCTTCTACTAATTAAAATTCATTAATATGTACTATTTAAATTCATTTATTGATTTTTACTTGATCAAAAATGAATTTCGCTTTGCACAGATGGCTATACAACAATTTTACTGATTAATTATTAACGAAAAACAATACTTCTGGTTAATTACAATCTGTTATACATTCCATTTAATTCATTACACAAATTTTACGGTGTCTAGGTGACACACATTAAATACAAACAGAAACATTTAAAGCATTCATTACATAAACATAAATTGAAAAATCCTATTAAAACATTCAGGTAACATTATAAATAATTACACAATTACCGGTTAAACATTGATATAACATACGCAATATACATCGACAATTCTACAGAGATCACAGTCTCTTTCTGTTCATTTCAAGCAAATTTTTGCTTATTGAAATTTATTGACACTCAATCTTTAATTGGTGCTGTTAAAATGGTGAAATTCAAACCGCACTGATCAATTTAGGAAAAGAAAACACTTACTGAAACATTTTCCATTGGATTATATATTGTTTTTCCATTATTACTGTCCATTATTAATTATTATTATTTTTCTAATTTGTCCATGCCATATTTTACTGCCCATTTATTGATTAGTAATGGATTTAATTCATTAACATGTTGATATATTCCATATTCGTAGCACTCTGGAGGTTTTTTATAATCTCCCTTCGATGCACTCTGGAATCTCTTATGTCAACTTACATAATGATGACGATGATCACATGAGCTGGTGAAATGATGCCGATGAATTCATTTGATGAAAAGACCTCCGGACACTCCCGGACTCTTGCTTTTATTCACTTTCTTACAGGTGAAAAAACGCTATTTTTCATCAAACCACCTGTGTTTGAGCTTTCGGTCAAACCTTTAGTGTCTTTTCACGTTTTTTTCTTGCGCGCACATATACCTTAATACTACATAAAGTTTTGTTTTTACAAATGACTTCTGCTCTTTTAATACATCGATCCTTTAGGTAGCTTGGTCATACCTATTTTTACACACAATAAATCAACAGAATTGCATTTATTAGCTACAATCTCATTCTCCCTACAAAAACTGAAGCATTGATCTTGGTTTCTTTACGGATATTTCTAGAATATAATTTTTTTTATTACTCGAATGAAACTTAACATCGAGGGTTGCTACATGGGTCACTGACATTCATGTCGGGCGTTGACATCTCATGCTACACTCTTTCGTTGCTACATTAGGTTGTATACATTTATTTTATATATACTAGGATGTATAAATTTCCCGTTTTCCCATTTAAATTTCGTAATCTTTTCTATTATTTGCTATCTATAGCAATATATATATATATATATATATATATATATATATATATATATATATATATATATATATATATATATATATATATATATATATATAATAGAAATTGCATCAAAATCCTATCGCGGTCGGCCTCACATTATATATTATATGTCAAATTTTAAAATAGGGCCGTTAACAAAGAATTTTAGGGAAGGCATTGTGGAAGTATCAAAATTTATGGAAAGTGAAGGCAAAGATTGAATCATTAGATGGAATAAGTAGAAGCAAAAATACATTTGGTATGTCAAAATTAGAAGTATGTCACATTTGGATGAAGTTTTCAAGTGCGTTAGCGGTAGAATCTTATTAAATTATGTTATTATACATCATAAGCCTCAGGCTTGTTGTGTAAATATATTGTACGATTTATGCTAAATAAATAATAATAATAATATATATATATATATATATATATATATATATATATATATATATATATATATATATATATATATATATATATATATATATATATATATATAAACTGATTTGAACGAAACTTTTGGCGCATATCTTCATTTTGTCAAGACTGCGGACGAGTCAGCCCGAACGGACCAGTTTTTCCAAAAAATAATTTGATTTTTCTCTAAAAAATTGTATTTAAAAAAATAACGAAGGTATTTTGATGAAATCTGGTAGCTTTAGTACCCCGGTGAGACCTGACTGTATACGAAAATTCAAATTTCTAGGTTTATAGCAAATTGTGTTATTCAAATTTGAAACATTTAATAAAATGTCGCTACCATAACGCACTTGCTGCGCCCCGAATTTTTATTATATAATTTTGGATGTTTTAGTCGTATAAAGGGACCTACTTTGGTAGACTTTGTATAATATTTTGTTAATTATTAATCCAGGGTAATCAAAAAAGAAAGAGAAAAGCTAAATTGACGAAACCGTCAACGGTCAATTTTTAAATGGGATATTTTTTAGAATCTCATCTTATTTAGTATTAAAACTGAGTAGCTTTGTATAAGGTTCTCGGTTTGTAGGTTGAAATATTGTAGTTTTCGAAATATTGTCAATTGCATATTTTTTATTGCAAAAACGCTACTCAGTTGGCCATGACAGCGTCACACAAGAATCAAGTGCTACAGAAATATTACCAATTACTTGCCATTTGAAAGTTATCGTGCCAGGGCACTTAAATTATACGCACGAAGATTATTTAATTTTGTTTATTATTTATGGCGAGTGTAACAAAGTCTTATCAAGACCATGCGAGATATTTGCTGATGGATATCCAGATAAACAGAAACTGTCACCGAACAGCGTTAAACAAATAATAAAGAATTTAAAAAATTGCCACCGATAAGGAAACTTTTAATAAAAGAAAACCCATTGCCAATGACCAAAACATCTAAATTGCCGTTTTAGGATATTTTGCCAGATATCTTATGACATCCTTAAGACTTTGTGGTTCTACAAACAGGAACCTCGAAAAACTCAATAAATATATAGAATTCTGTTGAGACACAAATTTGACCCTTATTTAATTTTTATGGTTCAACACTTAAGACACTGATTTGAGCAAAAGAGTTTAATTTTGAGCATTTATTTTAACAATGTTACAAGACGACCTTCAACAACATAACTGGGACCGATGAAGCAAAATTTCCAAAAAGTTGTCTTTTTAAGATACACATCTCCTACTTCTGGAGTGGTATAAATCCTTATGCAGTGAGATTGCAAAATTTTCAAGAAACCTGGCTATTCAACGCGTTTGGTGCTATGAGAAATAATGGAGTAGTAAAACTACATTTGTATGACAAAAACCTTAATGGTATGTTATTATGAATAGAATTTAAATTATTACTCCATTTCAAATCAGGTATTAAATTTTTGAAGGAGAAATATATTTACACTACGAGATTTGATGGTAATCAATATTTAAGCAATTTACTTTTGGCGTAACACAGGCAAATTTTTTACCAACACGACGGCGCCCCACCACACAACGCCTTTCTATATACATATATATATATATATATATATATATATATATATATATATATATATATATATATATATATATATATATATATATATATATATATATATATATATATATAATTCTTTTACTTATTATATAATTTCGTCATTAGAAAGTGGTGGTAAAGTACACTCTGCCTATACAGATTTTAGCAGAGCTTTTGATCCTGTAAACCATTCTCTGTTAATTCAGAAATTAAATGCATATTGTATTAGAGATCCGCTGCTGGAATGGCTACGTTCCTATCTTGAAGACAGAATCATCAGCGTTAAAGTTAGTGAGCGTTACTCCGATCCTATATATGTTACTTCTAGAGTTACACAAGGTTCACACCTTGGGCCACTTCTATTCAACATGTTCATTAATGATATTGTAATGTCCTTTAGGCCACCTTCCTTAATGTACCCAGACGATTTAAAAATTGTCACTTCTATCCATACCTGTTCACACCTTCGGCCACTTCTATTCAACGTGTTCATTAATGATATTGTAATGTCCTTTAGGTCACCTTCCTTAATGTACCCAGACGATTTAAAAATTGTCACTTCTGTCCATACAGCTGCTGAAATGCCGGCCCTTGCCCATGATTGGGAGTGCTTGTCTTCATGGTGTCGTACAAATTATCTTTATTAGAATATAGATGTGTTTATGATGACCTTTTCCCGTAGAGATGCTTGCTATGCTGGACTCACAGCTTAGGATGTCACTTCAAGTTGATGCCTTTGCTTCAACGGCTGCAAGAATGTTGGGTCTGATAACTAGAAACGCAAATTTTTTTAGCAGTGTCCGTACATTGATCATTCTCTACTCATCGATTGTACGGCCTTTATTAGATTATTGTTCAGTGATTTGGTCACCTCACGATGCCGTGCGTAATAATAAATTTAAAAATGTTCAGATAAGATTTAATTCCATGTGCTTTTATAATTATAGTTACACTATTTTTTTCTTATTTTGGTCCACATTCCCTTCATACTAGGCGTATTTTCTTCGACTTGTGTTTCGTTTAGATAATTCTCAATAGACTTATAGAGATCTGCGATACCTTATTCCAATTCAGAATAGGAGTTTGTTCACGTACTGTTCGTAATCCTGTCATCCTGGGTACTGAATTCCAACCAACTAACTATGGGAAGTACAGCCCCATCAGCAGAAAAGTTAATACTAGCAACAGCGTCTGTTCGGAATTTGATATGTTTGGCATGTCCATACGGGAAGTTTAGGTCATGTGCGCGTAGAGTTTTAAATCTGAGCAGTATTGTATTATTATTATTGTTTTGATAGTTTAGATTTGTACATTTTTTCTTTATATATTGTATAAAATGCCAAGTGCGTTAATAAATATTATAATTATTAGTATTATATATATATATATATATATATATATATATATATATATATATATATATATATATATATATATATATATATATATATGCTTTAATTGTCCCAATTCTTTTCATACATATATACAGTTACAATAGCAATTTTATCAGAACAAGGTAGAGTTCGGACGAGCTGCTCTTCCACTCGACCTAGTAACTAAAAGTAACAAAAAAATGCAACAAATGAAAACCAATGTAAATATTGATTACTACAAAATGTCAACAGTCACAAAAGTAACAAAAATGTGGTATAAACAAACTTATACTCAAATTAGCTGCCAATCTTTCGGGTAACTTACGACGCAGCAACAGGAGAGTAGGTCAACAGATATCTCACTCACTCATCCTCCGCCCAGACCCTCTCTCACATCTAATACTCACCCATAATACAAAAAACACACCCACACATATACCCTCAAAAAGCACACCGATGCACCCACAGCCATGCAAACCCTTTGTAAATTCCTTATAAGCACACTACACGCAACTCATCCAAGTTTAGTTCACATTGGCGTTCCAGTTCAGGAAAAATCAACTTCCCCACCAAGAAACAATCGCTTAAGATTTCGCTTGGATGCTAGTTTACTCAAATTCCGCAGGTGCAATGGTATCCTGTTATAATATTTGCAGATCCGAAAAGTGTAAGAACTTCTATATAATGTTCTATGATATCTAGGAGGAGCTATGCAGTGCTTATATCTTACATTAATGTTGTGGACATCAGTACGATACATAATCTTGTTGTACAAATACTGACGAGCCTTATTAATAATAATACTAGGAAATAAAGTACAACTATGCAACTTAAAACGATCCTAAATTTTCAGCTAATTTAATTCCTTAAACTTGGCCGATATATGATCATATATTCGTAATTTTTGAACACGTTGCAGACGCAGCTTATTTATGTTGGTTAATATATATATATATATATATATATATATATATATATATATATATATATATATATATATATATATATATATATATATATATATATATATATATATATATATATATATATATATTGACTACTACCTCTTGTTTGAAGCTCTCGAGTCCCTGTGCATAAAATATGGTTCCGAGACGTTCTTAGTTGGTGACTTTAACATGCCTGAATATGCTTCTTGTCGTCAGAACGACCCCTCCGCTCGTGTGTCTGCTTTTCAAAATTTCTGTAATCTACTACTTCTTGGACAGTTTAATCATGTTGAGAATACTAATCACAGGATTCTTGACGTGGTTTTGTTTGGGAGGCTCCTGATTCGCCCGTGATTCCTGATCATCCCCTCTTAATCATAGAGTTTCCGTTCAGGGGTTCAGTGGTCTCTTCCCCTGTTGGTGACACTGGGCAGAGATCATATAATTTTCGAAAATGTTATTTTGTCAGATTGTATGCGGAGCTTGGCGGCTTGTGCTGGGATGGTATGGATGGGCTTCAGGATGTCGATTCTATGCTTGACTTTTTGTATTCCAGAATTTACGACTTGCTTGATTTGTATGTTCCCATGACTGCTCCCAGAGCATGTAATAGGTACCCCCCCGTGGTTTTCTAAGAAAATTAAGGTTAGTATCAAATATAAATATTCATTATGGTGTAAGTTTAAGAAGTCTGGAAATGTGGAGTTTCTGGATAGATTTAGGGAGCTGAGACTAAAACTTAAGAGAGACATTTATCTTTCTCGAGTAAACTACTTTCAGAGGGTTGAAAGAGAGATTAGGTCTAATCCTAAAAAATGCTGGAACTGCTCTTCTCGACGCCGTCAAAACCTTTTTATTGGGAATTCATCTAACCAGCAACAGGCAGATGACAGTTTTATTTCTTATTTTGCGGGATGTTCTGGCTCCACCCCCACCTCATCGCCTACAGCCGCCTGCCTGGCTTCGGGTGACATCACAATGTTCTTTGTTGATGACTTTACAGATGTCCAAATTATTACAGCCGCTAAGAGAATTAAGGCTAACATGTCCTATGGACCTGATCTGGTTCCTGGTTTCTTGGTGCGCGACTGCTTACATGCTTTCCTGACTCCACTTAAGAAAATTTTTAGATTTACTCTTAGACCTGGAACATTCCCCGCCATTTGGAAGCCGTCACGAGTTCTCCCTGTCTTCAAGGCGGAGGATAGTGGTGATCCATCAAACTATCGACCAACAGCCATACTATGTGTCTTCTGTAAGATTTTCGAGGCCTGCCTTTTTCGACGAATACTGTTTCACATCAAAAACAGACTCTCTATTTCTCAGCATGGTTTCATTCCAGGTAGATCGACTGTTACGAATTTAGTCTACGTTACACAGTTCATTGCGTCCGCTCTTGACCGCTCTTCACAGGTTGATGTTGTGTATACTGATCTATCTAAGGCCTTCGATTGTCTAAATCACTCTGTTCTGATTGACAGGATCGGATTCTCAGAGGGCTTGCTTGGCCTGTTCAGATCTTACCTGGATGGAAGGAGGCAATTTGTTGAGATTGGGGGCTTCAAATCTAACACCTATAACGTAACTTCGGGAGTGCCGCAGGATTCCATACTCGGTCCATTGCTGTTTAATATATTTATCGACCCAGTCAAACATGTTTTACACGTTCCTTTTTTAATGTATGCAGACGATATTAAGATTTTCGCAAATATTTCGAGTGTTGATGACTGTTTGCGGCTCCAGAACTGTCTTCAGATCCTTGATGAATGGTGTTGTCGGAGTGGTCTTTCTGTGAATGTTTCCAAGTGTTGTGTGATGTCCTTTACTCCAAATAGGCACGCAATCGCTTTCGGGTACAATATAAGAGGGCTTCCACTTGACCTCCCCGGGACAGTTAAGGACCTTGGAATTGTTTTTGATGGTACACTATCTTTTAAACCACACTATGAGCAGACTGTCAGTTCTGCTTACAAAACTCTAGGGTTTCTGATAAGAAACAGCAAAAATTTCTCACAGACTGACACCCTCCTCCTGCTCTTTGGCTGTTTGGTTAGGTCCCGACTTGAATATGGCTCAGTTTTGTGGGCTCCTACTTATGAGATACATGTGGCAAGCCTGGAATCAGTGCAACGAAAATTTCTAAAATTACTTAGCTTTCGTGAGGATGGTCGATATCCGTCTATTGGTTTTCCTCAGGAAAGTTTACTTCTTCGCTTTAGTCTGCAGAGTCTGTCGATGCGCAGGCAGTGCAGTTTCATTATATTTTTATATAAACTGGTTAATTCTGTGTTCGACTACCCTAGTCTGCTTTAGCAACTTAATTTCAATGTGCCTCGTATTGCAGCACGTTTTCGAGGCACATTTTATCTCCCGACTGCTCGTACACGATTGCTGCGATCGTCTCCAATCTACCAGATGTGCAATGAGTACTCTGTACTGCAAGACCGCCTAGATATCTTCTCATGTAACATATCAGAGATAAAAATGTTTTTCAAAGTGATCAAATTTATTACTCTTTTTTGTATTGTTAGCTTGATTATTGTTAGTTATTATGTTTTGTGTTTTGGCCCATCCTTAATTTGGCTTTTAAGCTGTTGGATGGTGTATATATATATATATATATATATATATATATATATATATATATATATATATATATATATATATATATATATATACATATATGCATATGTATATACAATATCTGCAAAGCTAAATTGACTTAGGACCAACGACTCACATAAAGCAATCTTGTTTTCGCTCGCTTAATGATTTTAATGACGTAAAAAGTAAATGTCAGGTCATAATCCAGCTCCAAGCCCAAAATTTAGGCACACTTTTATCAATGCCAGTTGCTGACCATTAATTTCTTCACATACTCGACTCCTCCATCGTTCTCTTACAAGTTTTGGACCAAATAGCATAATCTTTGACTTTCCTGGATTGATATCAAGGCAACATTTTTCTGAAATTCAAACGAGGGGTATGTTTGCGTGTCATCAGCGAAACAGTGAACTCTACATTTAGTGACGTAATGAGGGGTAAACTGCAAAATGCATCAAAGTTTTCTAGTGAATGATTGTCGTTATATTTTTGTTCGGCCTCTACCCTATATTTTTAATTTATCGCGGAAGTCTTGTATTTTTCTCGATGTGTGAAAGATCCCTAGAATCACACCCATGCATGAGCATGAGAGCAAATCAGATATAACTAATTATAGACCCATATCATTGTCCAACTTTGCTAAGGTTTTCGAAATGTCGTTATACAGATTGGTTTATTCTTCTCCTAGCTGTCACATCTCACCTGATCAACATGTCTTCATACCAAAGCGCTCCACTTGTACCAACCTTCTGGAGATTACACAATACATGTTGTTGTTCACAAAGGCATTTGATACCATCAGCCATAATATAATTTTGTCTGAGTTGGATGTGCTACGCTGTTCCTCTCCACTGCTTCAACTTTTTGGATCATAACTGTCGAGCAGAAAGCAGTATGTTGTGTATCGGAGACATCGTTCCGAGGAGTATACTGCCACCTCGGGTGTACCTCAGGGGTCAAATCGGGGGCCTCCTCTGTTTCTAATATTTATCAACGACCTGCCCCACGATCTTCGGTGTGATCGGCTCCTATTTACGGATGACCTCAAATTGTATACGCGGATCGGTTCTGTTCAACACTACTGTGCCCTTCAGACAGATATTGGCAGGGGGTATGCGTAGTGTCATCTGAATTATCTAAGCATGAACATCTCTAAGTGCAAGGTAATGAGTTTTTCTGGGAAAGAAAATCTTTTTTGCCTATGCGTACTCGGATGTCATTATTCGACGTTGCAGCGACACAGTGAAAGATTTGGGGGTTGTATTCGACTCACAACTTTCGTTTAGTTACTACGTTTCGCAGACAGTTTTATCACCTCTAGCCATGCTTGGCTTTTTGATAAGGAATAGCAGTAACTTTGTTAATTTGCAGTCTCTAAAAACACTATACTATGCTTACATTAGGTCAAGGCTTGAGTACTGTTGTCTGGTGTGGAACCCATATTATAACCGTTATGTATTCAGTCTGGAGACAGTTCAACATAAGTTTCTCAAGTACCTCTATTTTAAAGTTGATGGTTTGTACCCGCCTAGAGTGTCGAGCAACAAAACTTGATAGTGTATTTTGATAAGATGTCATTACTCAGTCGCAGAGTAGCTTTGTCACTAAAGTTCGTACACGGTCTGCTACATAACAGGGGAGATTTTCCAATCATTTTATCCCAGATTATCTTACTGGTACCTCGGCTAAATGCTCGTTCTTCTTGCTTATTTTACTGTCATCAGGCTAGGTCCAATTTAATCATAGGGCCCTCCCTGTATTTCATTTTAATAAACTTCAATAGGACCTGACAAAACTGTGCCATAAACGCAAACTCTCTAGATCACATCTTGTCATTTGTTTCACTTACATTTGTTTAGGGTTTATGCAAATAAACATTATATTTTGTTATTTTGTATCTGTGCATCTTTTGTATAAAACCAGAGTTTTTGTATTTTTTGTTATATTTTTTTGTTAATTATGCTTAGTTATTATATATTGTATTCTAATGATTATGTACTACTTTTAATGTCCTGTAAAAGGAAATTGCTTCTGTTGGGGATTTTAATCAATAAATTATGACGCCAGGCTTGCCGTGACTTGCGGTAAGATGTAAACTAGAAAGTAGCGAGTGATCTAATTCAGTGCCTGTCGTGGGGGTAAGTAATTGTTTTCGCACACTAGTTTTCTTCCCACAGCGTCCTTTTTGTTGTACTGTGTGTACGTGGAAGCACATAACTGTCACAAAACCAGAGATGGCGCTTTGTGCTATTCTCTACTGCATTCGATGGCAGGTATGGCATACAATTACTTTAAAATAAATAAAATGTTTGTGAAAATAATGTTGTTGCGTAAATGGCTTTAGAAATCTAATACCTGAATTTATTTATCAAATGTTTGTAGTTATTTGCCACAAAGATTGTAGCTGTTTTTTCATTTAAGTATTCCGGTCCTGAAGTCCTTGTCTTAAGAAAATTCTTGAGCCTTTCAGTAAAGAAACAATGATTGAAGGGAGCCTGAGTGGTTTCATTTAGCTTGTTCGTAGGTCATGGATTGTCAGGGAAAACAGAAAGAAAGATAGGGTTTCGTTAAAAAACATTTTCTCGCCGTTGTCGAGAAGGTCTAAGTATCATCGACCTGGTTCTGAATTCCGTGCTTTTAGACCTCTAAATGCCGCAAGCAGTCCGCTATATAAAATTGAATTGCTTCCTTATTTTATACAGTAACGAGCAAGTGTTTCTTTGTCCTCTCTTGGTTTGTTTAGTACGCCCGAAGGAACACATTGAAATTAAAGAATATTCTTTGAGCGCAAATTAGTTTTCAAATAATTAACTTAACATGATGAGTAATTGTATCAAATTTGCAAAACAGTTCGTTGCAAAAATAAAAGAGCTTAAGAAATAGCTCAACAGAAAATACTTTTATGAAGTTAAAACGATAGGTACACAAAAATTACGTTTTGGTAGTGAATTTTCATAAAATATTTTTGTAATGCTAATTTCGCAATTTTCCATTAATATAGGAGCTAAATTTTTTATGTATGGTAAAGTTTCTGTAGAGTCAATGTGTGTATAAAAATTTGTCACAACAGATTTATATATTTTAAATGGCACCCCTAGTGTCTATTTGTTGCCTATTTTTAAACACATTTTAAGTTATACAAAACAACCAAATTTAAAAGTTTTGTCTTTCTGTTAAAATACATTTCTAACTAAAAAAAAAAAAACAAAAATAAATAATACTCATAATTTTTCTCTTATAAATGCTCACAGTGTTATTCATCTACTATATGACAGTACTCAAAATAAAATTGAAACACATTTCTAATTACTTTCGGAAAATTACACTAATTTCTTATTCGTGCTTTCAACTCCTCAAGATTTGCCGGTTTCGCTTTGAAAACTTTGCTTTTAATATATCCCCATAAAAAGTGGTTGAAATGAGTAATGTCTGGTGATCTAAGAGACCATTCAATGGTCTCCCTCCTACGAATCCCTCTGCCTTGAAATACTGCATCTAAATACTTTCAGACAGGTCTTGCAAACTGAGGAAGTGCACCATCGTGTTGGGACCAGATATTTGTATTTAAAAACGGAGTAGCTATGTTTGAAACTAGTTCTTTCTGCAAGATCTCCAAATATCTCGCTGCAGTCGTATTGTATTCATACGATCGCCAATAATCCGTGCAAAAATATCAACTTTTCTAGGCATTAAGCCTGGCCTACCCTCATCCAGTGTGGATTTTTGTTTACCAAATAACGACCATTTTGTCGGTTTACCTCATAATGCTCTCTGTGTTCACATCTTTCCTGTATTGCAGATCCATCATTTGCTTGCAAAATTGTAATCTGTTGTCAGGGCCACCTTTAGTTAACTGGAGGGTGGTTACTTTGTTAACATGAAATTTCTGAGTTATGGGAATTTTTACTATTGAATATTTGCCAATTTCTCTATTAGGGTTTTCTTGAACGTTTGTTGAGCGCATTCTATTGACCAGTATCTATTTTTCTTACAAGCCCGTTAACCAGGAATGGTTTATCAATCTTGCCGACAGTAGGTCGGATAACTTCATTTTGTGTCCTTTTATATATCTGTATCCAATAATCTTCAAAACTCCAAGTTTGTCGAGTTCAGTTAAGTAAGGCAGATTTTATTATTAACTTACTTTGTTGCTTCGCGCTCTAGTGTTTAGTGTTCGGAATTATTTATTCCTTTATGACAGCTGCAACATGGAAAGAAAAAAATTACAATCGACATAGGAAAAATAACAAGGTTTTAAATACGCACATATAAGGCCCGTTTTTAAATTAAATTTGACCAAGTAAAATAACAACAAACATTTACAAACATTTTTATGGTAAATTTCAGTGGTAAAGATGATAAGAGTCAATCTGACATATTATGCAAACTAACTGTACCTAAAGACTCAATCTGACATATTATGCAAGCTAACTGTGTTTAAATTTGTTTTTTGTTTGTTTTTGTCCAGAGAACAGCGGAGAATTTCGAAGAACCCTAAAACGCGCCGATTTTGATTGAGAGGGGGACACTTTTTTGAACCCTTACAGAATTTGTAGCATTCAACCCCTAGCGGGGGTGAATTTTACCCTCTTAATTTAAATAGGGAAGGTGGGGCGAGTGGCACGCTTTTAGAAAGCTGTTTTGATTATCCATTCAAAGTTGCAATTTAAAAGTCTACCGATTTGTTTTTTAGATATTTACTTGTAAAACCTAAGCTGCAGTTTCAAAATCTACCGATCAGTTTTTTAGATATTTGCTTTCAAAACTTCAAAATAAATCGCCTAAAGTAATAGTATCAATTTCGTGTGTTAGATCGTTTTACACCGCAACTCCAGCTATTTTCTAGGATGTGTGCGTCTACTGATAGTTTTACAGTTGTTACTTACTATGCAATAAGAAATTTGGGTCTTTTAAAAAAAATCAACAAGTGTGTTTTCAATTTAATAATTGTTCAAAGTGACCACCGCTGGTCCCGTCCAGTAATACAGTTTGTAATCAAATCCTCTTCTGGAATTTTGCAAATATCTAAAAAACTAATCGGTAGATTTTAAAAAGCAGCTTCTAATGGTTAATCAAAAGAGCTTTCCACAAAGGGTCCTCTGGCCCTACTTTCTCGACTCAAATTAAGTGGGCGAAAGTCGCTACCGCTGGGGGTTGAGTGTTACAAATTTTGTCCCTCTCACAAGCAAAATCGACGTGTTTTAACGATTTTCGAAATTCTCAGCAGGTCTCGAGAAAACCCCGGTACCACCTTTTACAATGGACACCCTGCATATATATATATATATATATATATATATATATATATATATATATATATATATATATATATATATATACATAATATTAAATTTGAAACAGAACCCGGATGTGGGTTATAATAATGGTCCTAGTTTGCGCTTATTCGCGATCTATTGACTATCAATAGGGAATTTTTCTAGGACAATTCGCGAAATGCAGATTCACCACATTAACCACCTTGTTTTGAGCAAATTGATTTGAATTTCCCTTTCTTAGTATGGTTTATTTTCAATTAAATTTATTCAATATTAACCAGAACACCTCCAACCGCATTAAGTTAATTGTAATAAATTGATATACGAAAATGTCCACATTTTTGTGATATGGGTGTGTGTTTGTTTCTTTAACGTCGGTCTATTTCCTCGACTATGGCCAATCACCGACGCTAGGGAGCAGTTTCACCTCACTGTCCTGGAAATTTTGCCGAACTCCTGAATTTGTGTAAGGAGGGCAGGGATCACTAACGTGTCCAACATCGCACGTACACGGGACTTACGGCATTACGCCCCCTGCGAAGGGTGGAACGTGCAGACATTTAACTTGCTCAAATACAATTCCACAACTTAGGTTGATGTTAATTTTCACAGTGTGTATTGAAAAAGTGAAAGGGGAAGCCTGGGATTCAAACCCAGTACCCTTCGGTTCAGAGGCACACGTTATAACCACTGAACCACCAAGGCCTCATTTTTATAATATATATCCTGTCTCTATTGCTGTTATTGTAGTCTGGTTAGTTTGTTATTATTATTTTCATGGTTATCATCAGTTGATTTTATTTTCATCTTAAATATTCGCAAATATCATACAGACATTTTAACGATGTCATCTGTCATTTTGGTTTTCTTTTCCAAATAATCTTAAATCAAAATACCCTAACGTAGCAATGAGTTTAAATTTTTATGTGTCTTTATTGCGTGTAGGTATTTTCAATTTTTTTTTGCCTGACGATGTCGTAGAAGCAGAACCGGTTGCAGAGATGATCATTTTTTAATCCAGTGAAAAAATGCGTACTTCTCTTGTTGGCCCCTGGTGCTACAGTTGTTTTCCATTTTTATTTTAGTTATATAAAAATTAAAATAAAAAGTTTAATACAATTCTGCACAATAATGACATGAATACACGAAGAGAAAAAATCACATTGGAAAATTCAGTGTACATTGCTTCGAATAGATCGAGTGCGCTAAAAAATTTAAATTAGTGAGAGCAACAAGTCGACTATCCCATCCCGTACATCCAAATGCTGTGCCATATAATCGATACAGCTTGTAAGACTAATACGTTTTTCAGTTGACAAATGAAATATACGAGTGATTTTAGAAATGGTAATAAAACTAAGTGCACTGTAACATGCAATTATTAAATGTAGAAACTTATTTATACACAAAGGAAACTCTTAATAAGTACGTAATAATAAATAAACATTTGGTAAAATCACAAGAAAAAGCACCATAACATATTTGATGGTTTCCTGTTAGTTTAAATAAGTAGGATAAAGGAGGACGTCTTTTTAAGTCAATGTCTGCAAAACTATAGTTTTTTCAGGAGATAATTTTTTATGTTTTAGAGTAATATGGTTAGAAAATACAAAAAAGTCGGGACGCAGCAAGTGCGTTTTAGCAAATTTTCATAAGCTTTGTAATATATAACGTAATTTACTTTATTTGCTAAACATATGATTGGACCTGTGTAAACTTATTTATTTTAAATTTAGTCTGTGGATGATGGATAATCTTCCAAAATAACATGTTAAATTTAAGTAGCTAATTCTTGTAAACAATTCACTCCAAAGCATCAAAAAATTTTTACCAATCATTTAAGCCACTTATTTGACATTATGTTAATTACAAACGCTACTGACAAGTAAATCAGTTAACGAATCCATATTTGTTCATTCTATTTAACTTTTTACGGTACAGTAATATCACTTTTTAACAACAATAATGTATTTAGCGGTAATTTATACTTTCTGTTAAATTTAATTCCAGAAAAACTTAGATTACAGTTATTCAACAAAACTGAATTTTGGAATATTCCATATGAGTAGGTATTGGGACACTTGGGCCAGACAGTGACGTCACAGGTAGTGGGGGTAGCCCCACCCCTAGCCCCACCCCTTGTGGCCACGCCCCAAGATGGCGGCCAGCCACGCCCCAAGATGGCGTCCAGCCACGCCCCCCAAGATGGCGTCCAGCCACGCCCCCAAGATGGCGTCCAAGATGGCTTCCAATGTAACCTGAAGGTCATTGACATGTCTAGGAAACTTTGGCCAGACAGTGACGTCACACGACTTGGGCCAGACAGTCACATTCCAAAGTGTCTAACCTATTACTTCAAATTATTATATTTTGAAAAAAACCATTTGGTGCAGGTGAGTTTCGAACCCGGGGCATTCAGATGGGAGGCAACGATGCTACCCGTTGAGCTAAGCAGACGCTTGTTAATTTATTGTTTTAGGCTGGTATATATATATATATACGACTTTTAATTACAAACAAACCATACATGTAACATTATTAAAGTTTTTGTTATTATTAGACAAATGGATGATTTACAAAATAATAATATGGTTAATATTAGAGGCTGAACCAAAACGGAGGAACCAAAATGGCGGAATAAAAAAATGGCGGAATGAAAGATGGCGGTCTAACCTGTGATACCTTAAGCTGACATCCCTGACATTATAAAAAATGGCGGCTTTCGTTCTTAAAGATGGTGCCTTTCGCTGATAAAGATGGTTGAAGACTCCCTTATTTAAAGATACGTCACCCCAACCTTTAGAGCCGACAAATGAGAGTGAGGTTGATAAGCGAGAATAATGGTATTGGTTGAAGACTCCATGATTTAAAGTTACGCCCCCCATTAAAACAAACCATTCATAAAGCTTTTGTTATTAGACATAAGACATAATAATTAATATGTTTAATATTAGACAGACTATTAGAAACCAAATATCGTAGAGACAATAGAGGTCGCTGGCAAAACAAAGAAGCTCAGAAACAAAATGGACAACAGGTTCAACTCTTAAGCTTAGAAACAATGGTTGGTTACAAGTTCAATTCCCTTCTCCCACGTGTTTAGTGTCATGTTACTCGTCTAAGTAAGCAGAATTAAAAAATGGCGACTAAAATAAGATAAAAAACTTTAAACCCTTATCGCGGAAGATCCGTGAGATGTACGATAGAACCAACACATGCACGGTGTTAAGGAGGCCAAATCAAAGTGGAATATACAATAAAATGGCCACTTCCGGTCTAAACTTTAAATCCTTATATCTTTTCAACGGAAAGTGATAGAAATGAACTATCTTCAAAAAATGTATGTTTCGTAACAAGCTCTACAAGAAAAATGAGATAAAAAACTTTAAACCCTTATCGCGGAAGATCCGTGAGATGTACGCAGGAACCAATACATGCACGGTGTTAAGGAGGCCAAATCAAATTGGAATATACAATAAAATGGCCACTTCCGGTCTAAACTTTAAATCGTTATATCTTTTCAACGGAAAGTGATAGAAATGAACTGACTTTAAAAATATATCGTTTCATAACAAGCTCTACAAGAAACTGAGATAAAAAACCTCAAATCCTTATCGCGGAAGATCCGTGAGATGTACGATAGAACCAATACATGCACGGTGTTAAGGAGGCCAAATCAAATTGGAATATACAATAAAATGGCCACTTCCGGTCTAAACTTTAAATCGTTATATCTTTTCAACGGAAAGTGATAGAAAGGAACCGACTTCAAAAATATATCGTTTCATAACAAGCTCTACAAGAAACTGAGATAAAAAACTTTAAACCCTTATCGCGGAAGATCCGTGAGATGTACGATAGAACCAATACATGCACGGTGTTAAGGAGGTCAAACCAAATTGGAATATACAATAAAATGGCCACTTCCGGTCTAAACTTTAAATCGTTATATCTTTTCAACGGAAAGTGATAGAAAGGAACCGACTTCAAAAATGTATGTTTCGTAACAAGCTCTACAAGAAACTGAGATAAAAACTTTAAACCCTTATCGCGGAAGATCCGTGAGATGTACGATAGAACCAATACATGCACGGTGTTAAGGAGGCCAAATCAAATTGGAATATACAATAAAATGGCCACTTCCGGTCTAAACTTTAAATCCTTGTATCTTTTCAATGAAAAGTGATAGAAATGAACTATCTTCAAAAAATGTATGTTTCGTAACAAGCTCTACAAGAAAAATGAGATAAAAAACTTTAAACCCTTATCGCGGAAGATCCGTGAGATGTACGCAGGAACCAATACATGCACGGTGTTAAGGAGGCCAAATCAAATTGGAATATACAATAAAATGGCCACTTCCGGTCTAAACTTTAAATCGTTATATCTTTTCAACGGAAAGTGATAGAAATGAACTGACTTTAAAAATATATCGTTTCATAACAAGCTCTACAAGAAACTGAGATAAAAAACCTCAAATCCTTATCGCGGAAGATCCGTGAGATGTACGATAGAACCAATACATGCACGGTGTTAAGGAGGCCAAATCAAATTGGAATATACAATAAAATGGCCACTTCCGGTCTAAGCTTTAAATCGTTATATCTTTTCAACGGAAAGTGATAGAAAGGAACCGACTTCAAAAATATATCGTTTCATAACAAGCTCTACAAGAAACTGAGATAAAAAACTTTAAACCCTTATCGCGGAAGATCCGTGAGATGTACGATAGAACCAATACATGCACGGTGTTAAGGAGGTCAAACCAAATTGGAATATACAATAAAATGGCCACTTCCGGTCTCAACTTTAAATCGTTATATCTTTTCAACGGAAAGTGATAGAAAGGAACCGACTTCAAAAATGTATGTTTCGTAACAAGCTCTACAAGAAACTGAGATAAAAAACTTTAAACCCTTATCGCGGAAGATCCGTGAGATGTACGATAGAACCAATACATGCACGGTGTTAAGGAGGCCAAATCAAATTGGAATATACAATAAAATGGCCACTTCCGGTCTAAACTTTAAATCCTTGTATCTTTTCAATGGAAAGTGATAGAAAGGAACCGACTTCAAAAATGTATGTTTCGTAACAAGGTCTACAAGAAACTGAGATAAAAAACTTCAAACCCTTATCGCGGAAGATCCGTGAGATGTACGATAGAACCAATACATACACGCTGTTCAGCAAAGCAAACTCTATAAGCATATTCAATAAAAATGTTACTTCCGGGTAGACACTTCCGGTATAGCTATTCTTAGAGCTACATACATGTGTGACATATCAAAATAATCGTCTTGTTGAACAGAAGAAATATAATATTTAAGTAAGTTAGAACAAGCTGTACCTAAACCAACACATCTCTATCATTTCAGAGTAATCTTAGCCATGTGACCAGTTAAACTAAGTATCTTGAAGTGTAGCTTTTATGTTTATGAGATATAAAATAAGAAAACCAAAGAGTTAATTGTCTATTACAACAACAAGCAGAAGGGGTTGACTTGGTACCTACAGCTGCTACATACTTGGTAAAAAATGGGGTGCCACTAGCATTTCAGAGTAATTTTAACCACACAACACTCTAACTAACTGTCTTGAGATGTGGCTTTATGTGTTAATGGGTGGAAATAACAAAACTAAAGAGTTGATTGTCTATTACAACTGTCAGCTAAAGAAGCATTTAGGTAGCCGGAATACCGATATCCTAAATAGTTCAAGAGTAATCTTAGTCATACAACACTCTTAACTAACTGTCTTGAGATGTGGCTTTATGTGTCATTGGTTGGAAAATAAGAAAACTAAAGAGTTGATTGCCTATTACAACAGTCAGCTGAAGGAACATTTGGGTTATCGGAATACCGATGTGCCAAATGTTCCAACCGAAGGAGCCCACTTAGAGTCATCTCCAGGGGCTCGGAATACCGATGCCCTAGAAGTGTCGGAAGCAACATTTCAATTAACACCAACAACCGCTAAATACTTGTTGGACTTTAGTATGTTTGGTATTAAATTTGGCTTGTTGGATAACCAATCATTTTTATGAAAAATGCAACAATTTTTATTTCTGCGTAAGCGAATTTAATCAGAAATATAGAACCAACCTTCAAGAAACCGAAAAAAGAGGATAAGAACATTAAGAACAAACATTCCGATACCGAAGTGATCCTAAACACACCATATGATGCAAATTCTGTAAATCTCTTTAACAGAAGAAAAACAGAAGTGAAACATCGTAAGACAAATAGAACCGACGTACATAAAAGATGTGTCTGAGGAGAAACGTATACAGAACCTTATTGAGTTTACTAAGTTTTAAGTATACGAACATAACAGTCTATGTACCAACCAACCAACCAACCAACTGTTTTTGAGGTGTAGCCTTTATGTATGTATGTAATTTAATTTTCGATAGTGTAAAATAAAATTAAAAAGTGTGATATATGAAAAAATAAGAAAACTAAAGAGTTGATTGCCTATTACAACGGTCAGCTGAAGAAACAATTAGGTAGCCAGAATACCGATACCCTAAATATTTCAACCGAAGGAGTTCACTTAGAGTCACATCTCAAGTAACACCTAGAACTGCAACATACTTGGTAAAAATGGGTGGAGCTCAGATTGTAAACGACTTGATAGGTGGTACATATGTTTGCAAAGATTTCATTCTAAATTTAACCTGTTGGATATCCAATCATTTCTATGAAAAGTGCAACCAACCAACTAACCAACCACCCAACCAACCAACCAACGTTGAGGGGCGTAGAGATAGCAAGCTATCTACAAGTGGACCCCTCTGAACCTATGATGTTAATAATGGATTAAGAGATTGAATTGGTACGTGTTTATATTGAAGGCTTGCAAGCTACGTACAAGTGTCTGAATATATGATGGTAATGATGGGTTAAGATATTTAATTGACATGTATTAAAGGCTTATCGGTTTTTCACCTGAGTCATTGTCATTCTAAATGTATCAGAACGAAAACCGGATCCTTTGCTCTGGTATATCTTGCTCAGTAGGTGCCAGACGTCTTCGAAAACAACATTCTTTGCTTTACGAAATGGGAGATGGGCAGCCCCCTTGTCGAAACCTTCCGAGTTAAAGGTAAACCCCACTCTGTCTTCGGGATCGACATCATGGACTATATGACTCACAATATCTTTAATACGATCTTTGACCCACTTCTCTGGATCGTTGATATCGTCAGGTATATCTTGTAGTCTAAAGCATACGCTTCGTCTATCAAGTTTAAACTTCTTATTGGAGGTCACTGTATCTTCAAGTATTTGGAATGCCATTGTTTCATGCTACACAACTGACTGTGTTGGTTAAAGGACCGAAGTTTAGCCTCGTGTTTATTAAAGACTAAAGTTTAGCAAGTACTATTTGTTTTTCACCTTCACTGCTGGCTACCGACTGAACCTTAGCTCCTCGTCTTAATATTCGACAAACAACACAGACAACACAACTTATTGTTTTCACCTTCACTGTTGGTTAACGACTGAACCTTAGTGGACGCTTCACGTCTTAATATTCAACAGACAACAACGACAGCTGTCATACAGCTGTCTGACATGACAGACAGCTGTCATACAGCTGTCATACAGCTGTCTAACACAGCTGTCTAACACAGCTGTCTAACACAGCTGTCTAACACAGCTGTCATACAGCTGTCATACAGCTGTCTAACACAGCTGTCTAACACAGCTGTTTAACACAGCTGTCTAACACAGCTGTCTAATAGGGCAGACATATGTCTAACACATGTATAGCAGATGTGTAACAGTCACTCTTTTTGCGGAACACAAGCTGAATGTTTTTAAGTCAAACAAGAAGAAAACAATTTAAAACACATCTACGATGACCATGAGGCAGCCTACATGGACTTTGAACAATTTTTAAAAATAGATGCGGCCAGGTTAGTTGATTAACCATCCAGGTCAGTTACAGCTGACGCTATAAATAAAAACGATGCTGGAAGCGAGTGACGTCACAAGAAACGGTGGTGCATGTGCCCAGGTTATACCGGGTTAGCTCCATGACAAGGTGGTGGACCAGTCGGGTCAGCTAAGAGTCGGGGTGGTGGAATGGTCGGGTCAGCTAGACGACCCGGTCGTCTAGCTGACCCGACCATTCCACCACCCCGACTCTTAGCTGACCCGACTGGTCCACCACCTTGTCATGGAGCTAACCCGGTATAACCTGGGCACATGCACCACCGTTTCTTGTGACGTCACTCGCTTCCAGCATCGTTTTTATTTATAGCGTCAGCTGTAACTGACCTGGATGGTTAATCAACTAACCTGGCCGCATCTATTTTTAAAAATTGTTCAAAGTCCATGTAGGCTGCCTCATGGTCATCGTAGATGTGTTTTAAATTGTTTTCTTCTTGTTTGACTTAAAAACATTCAGCTTGTGTTCCGCAAAAAGAGCGACTGTTACACATCTGCTATACATGTGTTAGACATATGTCTGCCCTATTAGACAGCTGTGTTAGACAGCTGTGTTAAACAGCTGTGTTAGACAGCTGTGTTAGACAGCTGTATGACAGCTGTATGACAGCTGTGTTAGACAGCTGTGTTAGACAGCTGTGTTAGACAGCTGTATGACAGCTGTATGACAGCTGTCTGTCATGTCAGACAGCTGTATGACAGCTGTCGTTGTTGTCTGTTGAATATTAAGACGTGAAGCGTCCACTAAGGTTCAGTCGTTAACCAACAGTGAAGGTGAAAACAATAAGTTGTGTTGTCTGTGTTGTTTGTCGAATATTAAGACGAGGAGCTAAGGTTCAGTCGGTAGCCAGCAGTGAAGGTGAAAAACAAATAGTACTTGCTAAACTTTAGTCTTTAATAAACACGAGGCTAAACTTCGGTCCTTTAACCAACACAGTCAGTTGTGTAGCATGAAACAATGGCATTCCAAATACCTGAAGATACAGTGACCTCCAATAAGAAGTTTAAACTTGATAGACGAAGCGTATGCTTTAGACTACAAGATATACCTGACGATATCAACGATCCAGAGAAGTGGGTCAAAGATCGTATTAAAGATATTGTGAGTCATATAGTCCATGATGTCGATCCCGAAGACAGAGTGGGGTTTACCTTTAACTCGGAAGGTTTCGACAAGGGGGCTGCCCATCTCCCATTTCGTAAAGCAAAGAATGTTGTTTTCGAAGACGTCTGGCACCTACTGAGCAAGATATACCAGAGCAAAGGATCCGGTTTTCGTTCTGATACATTTAGAATGACAATGACTCAGGTGAAAAACCGATAAGCCTTTAATACATGTCAATTAAATATCTTAACCCATCATTACCATCATATATTCAGACACTTGTACGTAGCTTGCAAGCCTTCAATATAAACACGTACCAATTCAATCTCTTAATCCATTATTAACATCATAGGTTCAGAGGGGTCCACTTGTAGATAGCTTGCTATCTCTACGCCCCTCAACGTTGGTTGGTTGGTTGGGTGGTTGGTTAGTTGGTTGGTTGCACTTTTCATAGAAATGATTGGATATCCAACAGGTTAAATTTAGAATGAAATCTTTGCAAACATATGTACCACCTATCAAGTCGTTTACAATCTGAGCTCCACCCATTTTTACCAAGTATGTTGCAGTTCTAGGTGTTACTTGAGATGTTGCTTCCGGCACATCTAGGGGGCCGGTATTCCGGCCCCCTAGATGTGACTCTAAGTGAACTCCTTCGGTTGAAATATTTAGGGTATCGGTATTCTGGCTACCTAATTGTTTCTTCAGCTGACCGTTGTAATAGGCAATCAACTCTTTAGTTTTCTTATTTTTTCATATATCACACTTTTTAATTTTATTTTACACTATCGAAAATTAAATTACATACATACATAAAGGCTACACCTCAAAAACAGTTGGTTGGTTGGTTGGTTGGTACATAGACTGTTATGTTCGTATACTTAAAACTTAGTAAACTCAATAAGGTTCTGTATACGTTTCTCCTCAGACACATCTTTTATGTACGTCGGTTCTATTTGTCTTACGATGTTTCACTTCTGTTTTTCTTCTGTTAAAGAGATTTACAGAATTTGCATCATATGGTGTGTTTAGGATCACTTCGGTATCGGAATGTTTGTTCTTAATGTTCTTATCCTCTTTTTTCGGTTTCTTGAAGGTTGGTTCTATATTTCTGATTAAATTCGCTTACGCAGAAATAAAAATTGTTGCATTTTTCATAAAAATGATTGGTTATCCAACAAGCCAAATTTAATACCAAACATACTAAAGTCCAACAAGTATTTAGCGGTTGTTGGTGTTAATTGAAATGTTGCTTCCGACACTTCTAGGGCATCGGTATTCCGAGCCCCTGGAGATGACTCTAAGTGGGCTCCTTCGGTTGGAACATTTGGCACATCGGTATTCCGATAACCCAAATGTTCCTTCAGCTGACTGTTGTAATAGGCAATCAACTCTTTAGTTTTCTTATTTTCCAACCAATGACACATAAAGCCACATCTCAAGACAGTTAGTTAAGAGTGTTGTATGACTAAGATTACTCTTGAACTATTTAGGATATCGGTATTCCGGCTACCTAAATGCTTCTTTAGCTGACAGTTGTAATAGACAATCAACTCTTTAGTTTTGTTATTTCCACCCATTAACACATAAAGCCACATCTCAAGACAGTTAGTTAGAGTGTTGTGTGGTTAAAATTACTCTGAAATGCTAGTGGCACCCCATTTTTTACCAAGTATGTAGCAGCTGTAGGTACCAAGTCAACCCCTTCTGCTTGTTGTTGTAATAGACAATTAACTCTTTGGTTTTCTTATTTTATATCTCATAAACATAAAAGCTACACTTCAAGATACTTAGTTTAACTGGTCACATGGCTAAGATTACTCTGAAATGATAGAGATGTGTTGGTTTAGGTACAGCTTGTTCTAACTTACTTAAATATTATATTTCTTCTGTTCAACAAGACGATTATTTTGATATGTCACACATGTATGTAGCTCTAAGAATAGCTATACCGGAAGTGTCTACCCGGAAGTAACATTTTTATTGAATATGCTTATAGAGTTTGCTTTGCTGAACAGCGTGTATGTATTGGTTCTATCGTACATCTCACGGATCTTCCGCGATAAGGGTTTGAAGTTTTTTATCTCAGTTTCTTGTAGACCTTGTTACGAAACATACATTTTTGAAGTCGGTTCCTTTCTATCACTTTCCATTGAAAAGATACAAGGATTTAAAGTTTAGACCGGAAGTGGCCATTTTATTGTATATTCCAATTTGATTTGGCCTCCTTAACACCGTGCATGTATTGGTTCTATCGTACATCTCACGGATCTTCCGCGATAAGGGTTTAAAGTTTTTTATCTCAGTTTCTTGTAGAGCTTGTTACGAAACATACATTTTTGAAGTCGGTTCCTTTCTATCACTTTCCGTTGAAAAGATATAACGATTTAAAGTTGAGACCGGAAGTGGCCATTTTATTGTATATTCCAATTTGGTTTGACCTCCTTAACACCGTGCATGTATTGGTTCTATCGTACATCTCACGGATCTTCCGCGATAAGGGTTTAAAGTTTTTTATCTCAGTTTCTTGTAGAGCTTGTTATGAAACGATATATTTTTGAAGTCGGTTCCTTTCTATCACTTTCCGTTGAAAAGATATAACGATTTAAAGCTTAGACCGGAAGTGGCCATTTTATTGTATATTCCAATTTGATTTGGCCTCCTTAACACCGTGCATGTATTGGTTCTATCGTACATCTCACGGATCTTCCGCGATAAGGATTTGAGGTTTTTTATCTCAGTTTCTTGTAGAGCTTGTTATGAAACGATATATTTTTAAAGTCAGTTCATTTCTATCACTTTCCGTTGAAAAGATATAACGATTTAAAGTTTAGACCGGAAGTGGCCATTTTATTGTATATTCCAATTTGATTTGGCCTCCTTAACACCGTGCATGTATTGGTTCCTGCGTACATCTCACGGATCTTCCGCGATAAGGGTTTAAAGTTTTTTATCTCATTTTTCTTGTAGAGCTTGTTACGAAACATACATTTTTTGAAGATAGTTCATTTCTATCACTTTCCGTTGAAAAGATATAAGGATTTAAAGTTTAGACCGGAAGTGGCCATTTTATTGTATATTCCACTTTGATTTGGCCTCCTTAACACCGTGCATGTGTTGGTTCTATCGTACATCTCACGGATCTTCCGCGATAAGGGTTTAAAGTTTTTTATCTTATTTTAGTCGCCATTTTTTAATTCTGCTTACTTAGACGAGTAACATGACACTAAACACGTGGGAGAAGGGAATTGAACTTGTAACCAACCATTGTTTCTAAGCTTAAGAGTTGAACCTGTTGTCCATTTTGTTTCTGAGCTTCTTTGTTTTGCCAGCGACCTCTATTGTCTCTACGATATTTGGTTTCTAATAGTCTGTCTAATATTAAACATATTAATTATTATGTCTTATGTCTAATAACAAAAGCTTTATGAATGGTTTGTTTTAATGGGGGGCGTAACTTTAAATCATGGAGTCTTCAACCAATACCATTATTCTCGCTTATCAACCTCACTCTCATTTGTCGGCTCTAAAGGTTGGGGTGACGTATCTTTAAATAAGGGAGTCTTCAACCATCTTTATCAGCGAAAGGCACCATCTTTAAGAACGAAAGCCGCCATTTTTTATAATGTCAGGGATGTCAGCTTAAGGTATCACAGGTTAGACCGCCATCTTTCATTCCGCCATTTTTTTATTCCGCCATTTTGGTTCCTCCGTTTTGGTTCAGCCTCTAATATTAACCATATTATTATTTTGTAAATCATCCATTTGTCTAATAATAACAAAAACTTTAATAATGTTACATGTATGGTTTGTTTGTAATTAAAAGTCGTATATATATACCAGCCTAAAACAATAAATTAACAAGCGTCTGCTTAGCTCAACGGGTAGCATCGTTGCCTCCCATCTGAATGCCCCGGGTTCGAAACTCACCTGCACCAAATGGTTTTTTTCAAAATATAATAATTTGAAGTAATAGGTTAGACACTTTGGAATGTGACTGTCTGGCCCAAGTCGTGTGACGTCACTGTCTGGCCAAAGTTTCCTAGACATGTCAATGACCTTCAGGTTACATTGGAAGCCATCTTGGACGCCATCTTGGGGGCGTGGCTGGACGCCATCTTGGGGGCGTGGCTGGACGCCATCTTGGGGCGTGGCTGGCCGCCATCTTGGGGCGTGGCCACAAGGGGTGGGGCTAGGGGTGGGGCTACCCCCGCTCCTACCCCCACTACCTGTGACGTCACTGTCTGGCCCAAGTGTCCCAATACCTACTCATATGTAGTTTGGTGGCAATTAAATTTCGTAAAAATAAATTGACGAGGTACAAATATATAGCATATTCAAAGAAAATGTGCAATTTTCATGGAACAACTTGAATCTCAGAACTGCCCAACCAACTCAACTTCCGTAAATAATTTTTCAGTGTGGTAAAAAACCGTAAGTCTCTAGGTGGCGCAGAAGCTACGCAAACCATGTTGTACATATATATATATATATATATATATATATATATATATATATATATATATATATATATATATATATATATATATATATATATATATATATATATATATATATATATATATATATATATATATATATATATATATATACAACAAACTGGGCATATAAGTATGTAACTTATCGTTTTCACGAAGATTATAACAGAATCTCAATTTATCATCTACAGCGAAAGAATGCCTTTTGGGAACAAGATTGAAATGGTGGACATAAAATTTCAAAGTAAAAATCAAAGCGGTGTATAGTGGTTGTTGTCCGTGTATATATATATATATATATATATATATATATATATATATATATATATATATATATATATATATATATATATATATATTCTATACAATTTTTTCCTATAATGCTTCATTAAAAAGATACAGGGTGTTGAAGTTGAATTTCAAAAAAAAATTCCCAATTTTTTAAAAAGTGGCACATATATTTTGCTGAAACTTCGCATGTGTAGGCTGTTATGTAAGGCGCGTATTCTACCATAACAAATGAATCGGCTAATCCAGCAGTGGCGCGCGTACCCACATGTCATTGGTTATCCCTCAAGAAAAAAAACGGGTAATCCAATGATATATTTTTTTATTTTGCATTTTTTGAATCTTACTTTCATTTGTGAACAAAATGACTCTCTTGATAATTTTCTGTACGACGCTTATTTTACGAATAAGCAATGAATCAGGTAAGTGTTTTAGAGCACAGTTCATGATTTTTAACCAGTCGTTGTTTGGTAGAAAATCGCAATGATACACTTTTATCAGGCTAATAATAATTTATGTATTACAATAAATGCTCAAAAATGCCTCCATTGGCCTGAATACACGCACGACATCTTTTTAATATGGAAAATTTAATATCATTGTTGCTCGAATATGACGAAAAGCATTATTTATCAGTTGTTGTAGCTACTCTGGTGTATTTATTTGTTCACTATAGACCAGTCGCTTAAAATCACCCCAAAGATAGAAGTCAAGTGGGTTTAAGTCCGGTGATCTTGCAGGCCAATGTATTGGTCCAGTTCTGCCAATCCATCTTTCATTATAATGTTCATGTAGCCATGTAACAACGTTTCGACTATGATGCGGCGGGGCACCGTCATGCTGGTACCACATTATACCTCTTGTTGCTAGTGGAATGTCATCTAGAATGTTTTCTACACGGTTTTATAGGAGCGCTAAGTACGAAGATCCATTTAAATGTTGTGGCAGGACTTCCATGAACAGTGAGCCGTTAAAAATACCACACCATAAATTAATGGAAAATCTATGTTGAAATGTACGAGTCCTTGTTGCTTGTGGATTTTCCGATGACCAGATATGCTCATTATGAAAATTATAAATACCATTTCTTGTAAATTTTGATTCGTCAGACCAGAAGATTAGATTAGGGAATAAGATATTTTTATTGTTCATTTACAACATCCATTCACAAGAGACTCGTCGATGCACATTATCTCCAGGTAGAAGGCAATGAACATTCTGTCGATGGTATGGATGTAAGGCTTCTCGATGTAAAGTTCTCCAAACAAATCTTTGAGAATATTGAAACTGCGTGGCAATCCTCCAAGTACTTGTAGAAGGTTGATCCACCACTGCATCCACCACTCTCTCTTCGTCTTCAAGTTGATGTTGTCTTCTACCATTAGCTCTAGCGTCAGGACGTTGTCCAATACCCCACTGCCGAAGTCTTGAAAACGATCGAGAAAAAACCCTTGGTGTAGGTTGACGGCGAGTGGGAAACCTACGTTGATATTCCCGACAAGCAGATAGAGCATTTGCATCAGCATATCCGCAGATAAAAATTATATCTGCATACTCTTCTGAGGTGTACTCCATTATAAGAAGTAAATGAGTAGAAAATTTTGCAATTTTATAAAGTTTACCACTTACACCTATTCAAAATAATAACTTGTTAACCTAAACGTCAAGTGACACTTAATGACAACTTTGGCAAACCAGACTACTACTTACTAAAATACAACAAAGATAATCGTCGTACAAAAAATTATCAAGACATTAAATTTTCCATATTAAAAAGATGTCGTGCGTGTATTCAGGCCAATGGAGGCATAAACGTGTATCATTGCGATTTTCTACCAAACCACGACTGGTTAAAAATCATGAACTGTGCTCTAAAACACTTACCTGATTCAATGCTTACTCGTAAAATAAGCGTCGTACAGAAAATTATCAAGAGAGTCATTTTGTTCACGAATTCAAGATTCAAAAAATAAAAAATAAAAAAATATATCATTGGCTTACCCGCTTTTTTCTTGAGGGGTAACCAATGACATGTGGGTACGCGCGCCACTGCTGGATTAGCCGATTCAATTGTTATGGTAGAATACGCGCCTTACATAGCAGCCTACACATGCGAAGTTTCAGCAAAATATATGTGCCACTTTTTAAAAAATTGGGAAATTTTATTTTTTGAAATTCAACTTCAACACCCTGTATCTTTTTAATGAAGCATTATAGGAAAAAATTGTATAGGACATACCCTCTCCAGAATTGTTCAAAGAACATGGGGTTTCATTTTTGGTCACCACTTATGAATCACCCTGTATATATATATATATATATATATATATATATATATATATATATATATATATATATATATATATATATATATATATATATATAATCACGCCACAAGTAATGGAAATATGAGAAAAAATCGATTTTTACATAATTCCGTTTTTCTCGATTATCTCCAGAACTAAGCCGAATTTTCTAAATATGAAAACTGATTTAAACTCAGTTCCAAAATGTGCAATTGTTGTTTGATTTGACCAAGTTTGTATCTCTTATAGTTTCCGAGATCCCTTCACTACCCATCGAAAAAAACTCCTGTATGTATATATATATATATATATATATATATATATATATATATATATATATATATATATATATATATATATATATATATATATATATATATATATACATACAGGAGTTTTTTTCGATGGTTTTTTTTCGATGGGTAGTGAAGGGATCTCGGAAACTATAAGAGATACAAAGTTGGTCAAATCAAACAACAATTGCACATTTTGGAACTGAGTTTAAATCAGTTTTCATATTTAGAAAATTCGGCTTAGTTCTGGAGATAATCGAGAAAAACGGAATTATGTAAAAATCGATTTTTTCTCATATTTCCATTACTTGTGGCGTGATTTCCAAAATCCAAACGTAGTTTTACACAAAATAATGTGACGAATCGACTGGTGGAATTAGTTTTGTCGATTTCCGTCACATTTCCGAAAGACGATAGTCAACATTTTTTCTTATGGCCGCCATATTGGATTTTTCAATCAGCGGATGGAGTTTTTTTTCTGAATATTTTGGTTTATCAAATGTCACACTTCATATGAAAAATTTGTGACCGTAGATCTTAATAAAATTCCTCATATTCCCCAACAGACGATTATTAATCAAGCAGAGAAGAGTGTAGACAGGGAATTGTATACATGTGTTTCAAAAATAATACACTAATTTGTTCCTGTGTATAAATGTAACTTTTTTCTTCCATAACACCCAATGGACGGATCTGGCGGGGAGCGTGGGACGGGGGCAGGTGTTTACTCGGAAGGACCGAGGGTAAGTCATAGTATTTCCCTCGGAGCCCATGCAACGGTGTTTCAGGCCGAGATGTACGCCATCCTGCACTGTGTGCGGGAGAACAAGAGGAGGGGCTACACCAACAAGCGGATCCTCATAGCCACAGACAGCCAGGCAGCCCTTAAGGCACTAAGTAGCCCACGGGTAAATTCCTGGCTGGTGAGTGAGTGCCGAGACGAGACGAGCGACCTGGCTGGGCAGAATGAGGTGACCCTCATCTGGGTGCCGGGTCACTCGGGGGTTAAAGGCAATGAAGAAGCTGACAGTCTCGCGAAGAGAGGGTCAGCAGAACCATTTATGGGACCAGAACCGGCTCTGGGCGTGTCAAAGAGCACTGCCAGGGGAGCCATTAAGTCCTGGGTCAGAAACCAACACAAGGTGTACTGGGCGGACTGTCCAGGGCTCAGACATGGGAAGTCAATAATTGACGGACCCAGTTCAAAGAGAGCTGTGGAGCTGCTAAACCTTAGCAGAGGACAGCTCAGAAACACAACAGGTCTCTTGACGGGACACATGGCCGTCAAGAAACACCTGCATAAAATGGGGCGGTTCGAAGGGGACCTCGCATGCAGACTCTGCGGCGAGGGGGAGGAATCAGCCCAGCACATCTTGTGTGAGTGTATAGCTCTGGACCGGAAAAGACAACTGATCTACGGTCACTCTAGACCGGAGACAGAGCAATATAAAACTTCACCCTACCAATCGCTGTGCAGACTAGTTCAAGGCACAGTGATTTTGGAATGGGTGGAGTAAGACTAAGGGTATGCACAATCAACCAAGGGTTGCGGTGCTATCGGGGCGGCAAGGCCGCGGACGAGCCCTGAGGGAACAAAAAAAAATATCTCAGTAAATACTAGTTTTAGGTATAGGGAATACTTCATGAAACTGAAAGAAGATTTATTGATGTATCGATATTGATTATAATATACAGGATGTTGCATTTGAATTTCTCGAGAAAATTTGACTCTAGTATTTTTACTCACCCTGTACACTGTTTTCAAGGAAATCCTTCACTTTACGCCCTGCATTTTTTCCATTTTCGTTATAACTCAGGAGGTTGTCTGCTTTCAATAGCTATCTAACACAAACTAAATGACGCATCTTGTTCAAAATTTGACAGGAGTTAACTGACAGATTCTTGTTGACAGGAGCAGTGTTGTCCTTCTTGTGAAGAGGCGGGAAATTCAAAAAGTCAGGGACTTATTGACCCGCCCTCGTATATACATATGGTGTTTTGGTCAAATATTCAGTATATATTTTTGACGGTATTTAAAAGAGTAGGATCAAAAGTCAAAGATGAGCACCGCTTTAGAAGACCAATTTCTATGACCACTCAAGAAGGATTGATTATATCCATGAAAGGATCGTAGAAGGTCGCAAACGCATAGAAAATTTCTTATGAAGGTGTGTTTCACATTATTCATCTTACGTTTGGAAACATGGACTTCGAAATACTGAACGCTAATCAGAAGCGCGCTTATTTGATAATGTCGAAGGAAATACGACACCGTTTTGAAGGATATGTCTCAAACTTTTAGGTTGATATGCCACTATGGACGAAATATGAGCCAATCACAACGATCCAGAGACTAAAGAGCAATCAAAAGACTGGAAACAATCTGGTTCTCTAAAACCCAAACATTTTCGCATTATTCCCCAAAATAAGGTCGAACTATCACAGAAACATATTATACTCATTTGTTAACTAAACTACGCGAAAAAATTGTGGAAAAAACCCCACTGAAAACCGGTCAAAGGTGTGCTCTTTTTGCAAAGCAACCCCCAGTTTACAAGTTGTTGATTCTACTGCAAACACTGGATAAAGCTGGTTTTAAATTGGTTAGCGACCGGCAATATTCTCTATATTTAGCACCCTCAGGCTATTATTCATTCCCAAACCTCAAAAAGCAGTTAAGAGGTAAATTATTTTCGACAAACAGCGAGGTGCCGTTGAGAAGTAGTTTGAAGACCCCGATAAAGGATTTATTTTAAAGGTTTTAAAATAGCTTAATGAACATTGTGCTAAAATGTGTAAAAGTCTTACAGGAAATTATATTGAATAAATAAAATTTGTTATCAAAAAAATATTGCGCATAGTATTGTAGGCTAAGTACTTTCCGATACCTACTCATACATCTTTACCAACGATTGAAGACATTTGTGTCGAGCGGAACGGCGGTAGAAGCTTACGTCCGTAAGATAAAGAGATTGATGTTTCTAGTCAAAACAGCTCCAGAATTACAGTAAAATGTATGGATAACACTCTTGGGAACTTAGATGGTGTGCATGTTTTTCAAATGATTAAATAATACAAGACAGTTGCTTTGAAACAGCGCTACATACACAGCGACAAGTATTCAGCATCATACAATCAAATAATTCGTTATTAAACAAGACAAAATGTAAGTTCTTCCACACAAAAACGGACTATTCAGGACTCACTATAGATATAGAAAGGCTATAGAAAATGAAGAAAAGCCTAAGGTAACAATTATTAATCCGAAACAACTTAAAAATGTTAGTGAACTTTGAACTTTCTTAAGCATTGCAAACTGCTACAAGTTTATTCCAAATTGAGTTAAACTTCTACATTCATTGACTGAAGTATTGCAGAAAAATAATAAATTCATGTGATCGAAGCAGAGAAATAGCTTTAATAAGGTAAAATAAGTGAGGTGGGGGTATCGTATTTGGGTAACGCGAGTTAACACACAGCTTCTCACACTAAAGTCACCTAGATGGTATCAGGGTACATTTTCATGCATCAATTCCCATCATCGAGAATGTTGGTATCAGCATATTTGACGAATTTTTACCGACCGTTGGAGTAAGCACCAGCAGTGCGAGTTCGTTGAGAAGAGCCAGGTCAGCATGTTCTTGCGAGAACGTCTAATGGACACTGGTCTAATTACTATAAAAGTCTGGACGCAGTAAGTGCGTTATGGTAGTGACTTTTCATAGAGACTTTTTTATCAAATGCTTTTAACTTTTTCCTTCTAA
Organism: Tillus elongatus; assembly: GCA_964006375.1. NCBI lineage: Eukaryota > Metazoa > Arthropoda > Insecta > Coleoptera > Cleridae > Tillus > Tillus elongatus. Next base: position 155,702,528 of record OZ023263.1, on the reverse strand, counting down.
CATAGATCTTAATTTTGGTATGTAGTTTACTTTATATAACGTAAATATATGTGTCAAATTTAGTTACCATAGCTTTGTTATTTTTGGAGATAAAAATTTTATTCGATAGAAAACCTAAAATTTTCCCGGAAAACCTGGTCAGATTTTGTTGGCTAACGAACTTGTCCAAGCCATTCACAAGGTATCTGCCAAATTTCATCAAAACCGGCTCATTATTTTTTGAGTTATCGGTGTGATATATATATATATATATATATATATATATATATATATATATATATATATATATATATATATATATATATATATATATATATATATATATATATTGAAACTGACTTCTGATATGGGTTCTAGGGGACCTAGTTGGCTCTAATCTGATAAAAAACTTTTTAATTCAAAAGTTGTTGTATATAAAATCAGTTCAGTTGTATTTAGGCAGTTACTTTGTTCTTTACTGGGCTAGGTAGTTTAACAAATTTTCAAAAAAGCAACCTAAGTATAGGAGTTGTTAATTAATTTGTTAAATTGCCAGCAATTGGCATAGTTTGATATTAATTACCTTATGTCGTTTCCTCTGGCACTATTCGACCTTTCTCTTTAAAGTGTCCCTTGTGATAGTTTTATATTTTATATTTTGTCGCCACTTCTTTTTGCAGTATACACCTCATCATTTGCTGATTATGTCACTAAATGTAGAGTTCACTGTTTCGCTGACGACACGTTAATCTACCATTCGTTTGATCCCTTAGATACTGCCAATTATTGTCTATCTATAAATTTGAAAATTTAGAATTTATTGTCAAAATTGTGATGTTTAAAACTAAGATTTTTTCAAGTGACTTGTTATGGTATTTTAAACAAATTAGGTGGTAAAAAACAATAAAGCTGTAATAAATAAAACAGATGATTGATAAAAAAATTGATACTTACTCTATTTCGGGAATAACTTCGACTAAAAGCGCATATTTTTCAGACCTTCAGTGCAAAATTTTTAATGTTAGCTAACGGTATGTTACCAAATATAGCGCTTTTTCATAAAAATTTTTGGATGATAGCTTTTTCGCTATTTATCATTTAGAAGAATGCAAAATGAAAATGCTTCAGATAGTTGGTAGAGCAATTAAAATGGTACGACGGCTGAAAAAGTCGATCGTAACAAAATTTCAGAGAACGTGGTAAGGACGGAGCACCAGTACATTACCAAATCAATGTCCGACGTATCTCACTTTAATATTTCTGAATCGGTGGATAGGGAGGCGACGATCCTTAGAATAACCAACACGATCATCCGATCTTACGTTATTAGACTTCTTATGGGCACATGTGAAGAGTATGGTTATACACAGCTAACTCACGTGATTTAACTAATTTAAGAAGACGAATACCGACTGCTATTAGATGTTGGTTAACGTTAGAAGACATTTTGATTTAAAATGATGATGCTGCCAAGACGTCCAAGACATGCATTTTGAACGTCTGCTACATTGAGGTTAAGGTGTTTTTTATTTTTTCTCATTATCAAGAATAAAACGCGGTTGGTTATTTAATTTTTTTGTATTGTAGCGATGTTCGTTAATCAGATGAATTTCTTTTTTTTTACTGTTACTTTTTGCAGTACATCTAAAAATCATAGCATTCTTGAATAGAGAATAAAAAAGTGTTTCGAATGAGGTATCACATTCTCCTACATTACATTCAAAAATCAAGGGACTGCAACTGTCACTCGAAGAGGGTTGATTGTACGGGTGGTTATAATTGATGTTTCGGGATTTTTTACACAATATTTGAGATACTGCATCTATTCCATTTGGATGTTCCACACTGTATATATACATATATAGTGAACAAATCCGCGTTCACACACACACATACACACAAATATATATTTGTATGTATGTATGCGTGTGTGTAAGAGAAAGAGAGAGATAGAGAGAGGGCGAAGGGGGCGCACGCGCATGCGTGTATGTGTGTGTGTATGTGTGAGTTTAATTATAGGCAGCTTCTTTTTGTAAATGGCTTAGACAGGTTTGTTAGCAAAGCAATTCTGACCAATTTTTCCAGAAAAATTTTGAGTTTACTTTTGAAAAATGTTTGCATCTCCGTAAATAACAAAGCTATTGCAACCAAATTTGGTACAGGGGTTTTACTATAAAATGTATACTATGTACCAAATTTCACATTTCTATGTTAAAAAAAAAGTTCTAAACATTTATTGAATAAAATGTTTCGTGACTTGAAATATTTTTATGCAAATTGGCTACCATAACGCACTTGCTGTATCTAGACTTGTTTGGCCACCATAGTTATATTCGTCCAGAAAACCAATATTCTGCATTTATGTATAATAACTTTTGTTAACAAAACTTAACAAAAAATTTTGTGTATAAAATGGCTAATAAAAAAATTGTTACTATAAGCACTTGCTGTGCCAGAATATTTAAGATATCTCCACGATCTCTTGTGTAACCAATATGGCTTGTCTGAGTGATTAGTTTTCCAGTTGATAAATAGCTGATAGCATTATATTCCTGATGCAATTTCCTTCTGCAGGGCATTTAATCTGTTGTTGAAGTCAAGTTTCGAATTCAAACATCAGTTCATGAACTAACATCTTTAGTAATTAACGCATGCAGTCTATAAATTGGATTACACTGAAGATCAATAGGAAATTGGAGTCTCTGGTTGTTTTAGTTGATCTTCCTAAAGGATTGATTTAACTCAGTGTTGTAGTTTGTCAGAGATTACAAGGATTTATCGTTCAGAATGTTCTAACACGTGATCAATAAGTTGTTACTACCAAGACTACAATGGAACTCAATAATAAAAGATACGGATTACATTCGACTTGGCTGAATGCTTTTCATCTATTTTATTTTAAGTTTATGTAGGGTAGTTATTGTGGTTCAATACCCTACTTATAGTGTTACGAATTCTTTTAATAAGTGTGACCGTTATTTTGACTTAACTAGGCTAAGTAAAAATTGAGACATAATATTCTAGTTATTTTTAGAGTAAGACATATTTCTATACGGTGTTTGAATAAATCAATAAGAAATATAACTTCTATTATTCATACAAAATCGGAAAAAATAAATACAAAAACGTCTTGAAATATTTTAACGTGTTCGGTTTTATTGACTATTCATTTTATATAAAAAATAAAGCCATTAGCACTAACACTTCAAAAAAAAAAATGTTATAGATAGAGAAACTGGTCATTTTTGAATATGCGACTTTAGCAAATATTTACTAAAGGCTACGAATTTAAGACGGTTGAAGCCTATTTCCAAACACTTTCTATTCAAGATTTATTTTTAATATTAATAATGATAATAATATTTATTTATAATAAAAAACTACATGGCATGTGAGTTAAACAACATACGTAAATATTTATATATATATATATATATATATATATATATATATATATATATATATATATATATATATATATATATATATATATATATATATACAGTGTGAAACACACTTATGGAATAAAATTCATTATTCAGCAAAAAATAATATTTGTGGAAAACGCCGAGACACGTAAAGTTTAATTTGTCTAACGTTATCTTATAATCATAGTTAAAAAATTAAACTCCCACCATTTTACCCCCACCACTTTATCCATTTTTTAAAATAGTAACCCTACATTCTTTCATCACAATTCGATGGATCACATTTTTCTAAATGCGGAGATATGTATGGTTTAATATTACAGTTTTCAATACAGGGTGGAAATTTAGTACCGGAATATTAAAACTAAACAGTTTACCTTAAAATTCAAATTTCGAAAATAAACTTAATAAAAACGCCCCTTTCTTATAACAAAAGTTCAAAATGTTCTCCATTCACTTGCACACAACGAAATAAGCTGCTCTGGAATTCTTCACTGACTCTTATCTTAAATTTATTATCTTGTCTTTTATCTTAAACGTACTTGGTATCATTAATCGTTTCTTATTAACTACCAATTTTTGCAGTGTGAAAGGTGAAATTTAACAGTTCTGTTTTATTTTGTGGTGTATTGTGTTGAATGCACGGTCTCCTAATAATTTAGTCGTAATTTTGTTCCGATAATTTCAATTAATTTTTGGTCTAATAATGCGATACTTAACTGAAACTCTGCGAACAGAAATATTAATGATGATTAGGTATGGTGAAATGTGTAGAACACAGGCACAAGTTGTTAGCCTATTTAATGAAAAACATCCAGATTTGCCCTCACTAACACAGGGAAGTGTGTCTAAGATACATTCAGAGTTTCGTGATTGGACACGTTAAACCACTGCCTAGGGGACCCAAGTTTGTTGAATAAGATGTAAAACTCAGTAATTTATTGGCTTTTCAAGAAGAACCAACAACTTCTATTCGTCAAGTTGCACGTGAAAATGATGTTAGTCAATCAACAGTTTTAAGATGTCTCAAAAACAAAAAAATGCATTCCTACAAACTACAACACATTCAAGAGTTGACGGTGATTCTGATAGAAGACTGCAATTTTGTGAACAACTGCTGGACGTGTTACATAGAAATATTATTTCTTCTGCTGACGTTCTGTTTTCCGATGATGCAACATTTCTTTTAAATGGCAATGTAAACAGGCAACATTGCAGATACTGGGCTTCCAAAAACCCCCACCGGATGCGACAAACATACACTCAGTGTCCTCAGAAGTTGAACCTTTGAGCTGGTATCATTGGTGATCACGTAGTTGGACCTGTTTTTATAGAAAATCTAAACAGTCCAAGATATTTAGAAATGCTTAGAGAACAGGTGGTCTCAATGTTGGCAAAATTGTATCCAAATGTAATGGAACCTAATATTTCCCATGAAAGAATATGGTTTCAACAAGACGGTGCACCGCCCACTTTGCTCTTCAAGTACGGGAGTGTTTCGACGAAGTCTTTTCACAAAGATGTATTGGATGAAGAGGTTTGGTAGAATCGCCCGCTAGATCACCAGATCTTATACCTCTTGATTTCTTTTTATAGGGATATCTTAAAAACAGAATGTATAAAACGCAACCTGCTGATTTAGATGATTTGAAAATGAAAATGACAATAGAAATTAGGAACGTAACACCTAACGTGTTGAACAGAGTTTATTGTTTGTTTAATGGCGGCCTCTTTCCGCGACTATGGCCAATCAAACACAGACGCCAGAGGACAGGCTAATCACCCTAACCAGAAAATTTTGCAGAACCTTTGGAGTCTTTACCAGAGTAAGGATATTTTACGTGCAGTGTTCTGGTTATTACAAGTATATCCCGGAAGCAAAAAACCTACCTTCGGTATGCGAAATTTGTTAGATTTTGCACGAATAATATGTCTAAATGAGTTAAAGTCAACTGCTAAAATTCGTTGACATAGCACAATTCTTTACCGAGTTATAAGCAAAAACCTGTTTTTTTCTTAAACTTTGGAGGGCTATAACTCAAAAACGAAAAACTTTTTACCTAACTTTTTTCGATAAATCGTCATCATTTGATCACACGTATCTAGAGTTAAGCGTTGTCGGTGTGATTACCGGACACCCTAGAAAATGAAGAAGTTTATGAACCATACGAAAATTATTTCCTCTGCCATTCGACTGTGGCTTAGTAAAACTCTTTTTCATGTCACAGCATTTATAAACTTTTTTCTTCAACTTTTCAGATATTATTGTTACTTTCATAATTTGTCAGAATCGTTATTTTTTTATGAAATTTGTTAGATAACACCTCTAAAGAATGGCGAATCCAGCGGCGTACTTATTTTTGCCTAAAACGAACCCTAAACCTTTTTTTATAATTTTTGACATATGAAAGTAGTTTTAGTAGGTCGTGATCGAATGGCATAGAAAATAATTTTCAAAAGACCGATAGGCTTTTTTATTCGCTATCTACCGAAATCTCGCTAATAATCGCGTTATAAATACAAAAGTTACAAGGGTGTTTCCATATTAGAAGAGTCACACAAATAAACTTTTCTGAAATGGTTCATAATTCTTATTTTTAAATGAAATTTGGAATATATCTATTTTGAGGGATGCTCAATTTACTAGCGTAATTATTTTCCTCCTAAAACGGCGCTAATCCTTTTTTACATTTTGTGACACAGACAAACTGCATTAGTTGGCTTTTGTCAGGTGACATAGCGAACACGTTTTACAGCATTTATAGAGTTTTCCATCTTATATACTTTGATCTTTTGCTCATCAAAATCTAACTATAAATACAAAAGTTTAACGGGTGTTTCCATTTTAAATGAAAAAAAGTGATATATATATATATATATATATATATATATATATATATATATATATATATATATATATATATATATATATATATATATATATATATATATATATATATATATATATACAGTGTGGCTCATTTAAAATGGAAACACCCCTGTAACTTTTGTATTTATATTTCGATTTTGAAGAGCAATATATATCTGTGCGCGCGCACGTGTGTGTGTGTGTGCGTGCGTGTGTGTGTGCGCGTGTGCGTGTGTGTGTGTGTGTGTGAGCGCAGGTTGGGAGAGTGTCGACATCATTGCTAGAAAAGTATAAGATATATAATATAATATAATTTTCTATAGACACTAGATATAGAAAAAATAGTAAGAAGTGTATTTTTTTTAAAATAATTCACAATTTGTTGTTCTAAAACTATCAAATTCTATTAAGTGAAGATTGAAACATATGGTGATAACTGATAAGTATACTTGGAGAACCCAAATCACCACAACATATATTTTTAAAGACCTGATGATCGTTTCACTAACGAAGTTAGCGGTGATTTGGAATCTTCAAGTGTACTTATCTAAAATTTTATGTAAAGTTATAATATAGTCAGTTGTTGTGGTTGTCATGGTGGTCTCAAACAATATTCAGCGCATACGTTTATGAGCTATGACTGTCAGATTTTTTCTTATGGAAGCCATATTGAGTTGTTCCCAAGTTATAGAAGATTTGATTCTGGTGATAGTAAATAATTGAGGTAGTTTTATTTTTCTGTATATGGAATATAAGGAAAACCAGTGAAATAGTAAGTAGGCTGTAAAAAACAAAATGCGTTCTGTGATATTCAAATGGCATTATATTTATAATTCTAAAAAGAACATGGTGGGAAAAAGAAAACTGATTTAAGTCATGAAATGATGGATATGCGTTTTTAGTTTCAAATATTCTAAAAGTTTTATTTGTCGGTATGTAAAAACTTAAAACAAACTGAAATTTGACAAGAAGAAATATCCTGTGGGATATAAATAAATTTTTTAAACAAATGAATCTCCATAGCAATAGGATCTCTTATTTCTCCGCTGCGTCATACCATTTCAGGTTGCTCTTTTTTGTCTACCCTTTCTATTCAAATACCATATAGAATATGTTTTACTATAAAAAACTAGAACACAGTTACATGTTGTAAACTCTTACCTAATCTATTTAATTTAAAACGACAGCCATATATAAAATAATAGCTTAAATAAAGAAAGATACCGTTAATATTATAAATAGAGCTGAACAAATAAATGGCTATAAAGACGGAATTTTTCTTTTACCTGCTGTTTATAATTTAGATTTGTTTTTACTTTTGATACAGCTGCAGAGAAAACTCGTGCAAGTTTTATGTCATTAAAATAAAAAAAAAGCCACATTTCCTTAAATAGATTTTTCCTATTTTCACACTTTTTTACAATTATTAGTAGTTATTGAGCATCACTGGTACTATTTTATTTTCATTACCACTCGATTGGGACATAACATATTTTCTCAGTTAGTTGGCCTAATTATCACTTCACATAATTTGCGTTTATTTTATATAAAGGTGATAATTCAACCAGAGAACAATTTTTGATTATTTTATGTACAAATCGATATAAAATCCGTAGAAAAAAGTCGACTGTCATAGTTCATAAGCATTACATATTTTTTTGTGATTACTACAACAACCAATTATAACCTGTATACAAGTTTAGATTTCAAGGTTAACTAAAATAAAATTTGACGAAGTAATATGGCATTCTAACGTGTTTCTTTAACGCCCGCTATTTCAGCCGTTGTGGCTGAAATAGCGACGCAAAGAACGGTTTAATTCCACCATACTGGAAATTTTGCCGAACCCATTTCTTTCTCTGAATGTGGTGTTGCTTTTCGACATGCCTAATATCTCCTGGTACACGGAACTAACATATTTAGTAAACTACAAAAAGCGGAATTGCATACATTCAATTTGCTCAAGCACAATGTTACAACCTCCGTTGATATTATTTTTACAGTATATACTGAAAATAATGCTTTTATTTGAAACTAGGATACAGAACTTTTGATTTCAGAGGCACAAGTTCTTAGTACTCGACAACAGAGGCTGCCCAGAGTGAAAGTAAGAATGTGTATATCTCGTATAATCTGAAACTCTAACTTACGCAGACGAATAATTTTCGAAAGTTATTTCTAAAATTATATTCTTAAACAAGCGTTTGATTGTAAAAGACGCTTTATTAACGTTACTACTTATTGGGTAATGTCTTTGATCATTAGATTTGTCTACTCTTTATGCGATAAAATATATAGGTTTCAAGTTAGTATATGCCGTATTGGTGTGCCGCCACCATTTGTTTCCATTCTAGCGAATTCCTGGATAAAGTTGTGTTACCGCGATCACGACTCTTCAACTATCAAACAGATACAAACACAGACACACACACACACACAAATATATATATATATATATATATATATATATATATATATATATATATATATATATATATATATAGGTGTCCCATGGTCATCGCTGGTTAGAAGTATTTGGAGAACCGGAAAAGCTAGCAAATCAAAATTTTGGAAGAAGCCTTTAGAGCCTACTATCTATTGCTTTTAAATAATTCAAGAATGGCGGAACTTCCGGTTTGGTTATTTAAAATAAAACGACCAGCTTTTAAGTTTTTTTATTATTATATGTTGAATTTTAGATTGACGTGAGGGAACATAACACTAACCTAAAACGTCAACTTTCGGAGACAATAATTATGTTATGTCAAAACTGACAAAAATACTCAGTGTTGACAACATTTGTAAGAGTGGAACTAACAAAAATAGAATAATAAAATTTTGGCAGTAGGCAGCCAAAACATTTAAGTTTATTTTTATTTAATTCAATTTTGAAAATCGTTTACAGGGCGGTCTGAAAAAAAATTGAACGAGATCACCACAAAAGTACCAAAAGTCACTTTTTTAAGATGGAGCACCCTGTGTGTTATACGCTGCATGCAAAATTAAGCTCTACAATGACTTACAATAGTATTCCCTATACCTAACACCTCAAGTTTTTTAATTAATTGCAATGATTTAAATTGGTTATGCATGATCACGAATTCAAGACAAGCAGAGTTAGCCTAAGCTATTTTAAAGCATAGTCGAAAATTTGAATTTGAAAATGCCAATAATGACATTTCAAGCAATCTAACGATAGTTGTCATTTAAACGCATGGTTTAAACGCAAGGTCTTACAATTTATATCAAGTGTTAACTTTGGGGTGATTGGGATTACACAAGTTAGGACATACTGAGTTTATTTTATATCCATAGAGAAACCGGTCGCATTAAACTTCGAACTTGCCGAGATTTTAACGACAGACATCCACTGACAAAGATGACGGAGTAAAAATTCCGGAATATTAAAAATAATTTCAATACATTTGGAAAACTAATTACTAACTACTAATTGCTTTGACTGGTACTGCTTGTTAGATGAAATGTCTGAAACCCTTTATAGAGCGATGTTTCTAGGCTAAGTAGCACGCCATTTTGCTCAGATCAGGTTTTCGGCCGACAGAAAGTCATCTTTCTATTTTATTCGGATTTATTATATAACTGATACTGCCAACTTATGTACGGTTAATAATTCTTAGCCTGATGAGACTTTTATATGTATGTTTTTGAATGTAAGGTAGACGACGGCCTTAGAAATACTTTATCAAGAAACTGTTCATCTCCAATTAATCTTGTATCACTACTGGATGCATCTGGTGGAAATAATATTTTGGAAATTCATAGGCTCCTAAGGGGTATGCCTGCGTTTATTTATTTTTAAAGAATGAGATATTTCATACAACTGAATATGTTTTGTTTGTGTTTTATTCTGATTAATTTACTTATACTTCTTGCTGCAAGAGCTTTGTATGTTTTAAAAGTAATAAATTTAAACATATATAACATATATATATATATATATATATATATATATATATATATATATATATATATATATATATATATATATATATATATATATATATATATATATATATACATATATATATATATATATATATATATATATATATATATATATATATATGTATAATTCCAAAGATGGCAATAAAATTATGTCACACTGAATGCAAAGTTGATCTAGTTGTACGATGTGACAGCAAAATTTGCCCTATTACGGTAGCAAAATGTCGACAATCTCATAAGTAAGAATTAAAAAATCAATTGGGCAACTAGTACAGTTCCAGTTCTGGCTAAATGAATTTAATGAAACATTTTGTTGGGCTAATATATATGTAAACAGATGAGAATTGAAACTAAACCCGGATATGGATTCTAGGCGACCTAGTTTGCGCTCATTTGAAGAAATCTTACTAAAATTCAAAAGTCGCGGTCTCCCCATCAACGAACTTTTTCTACGAAATATAACTAAAATACCGTTAAACCATAAACTTAACAAAAACTCCCGACAAAGCATTAGAGATAGTGTCTATTTAAAATGAAATATCTGGAAACATTTTAGTAAAATGAAGGACACTGACGGTTGAAGCTAAAACTTAAAGGTTTGCAGAACACTCTTCTTGCGACATTTTCTTTATAATCCGTATTTGTTACAGGTTATTTGCCTAAATGGTGCCAATTTGGACGTTTAGAATCGAGAGTTTGACGTTTTAAGGAAAACTCCAAATTTTGAGTCATTGAATGCCTTTAATTTTTTTGTATTTTAACTTACAGACCTGAATTTTGAAACATATATACAGGGTCAGTTTCAATATATATATGGATATATATATTATATATATATATATATATATATATATATATATATATATATATATATATATATATATATATATATATACATACATACATATATATATATATATATATATATATATATATATATATATATATATATATATATATATATATATATATATATATATATATTGAAACTGACCCTGCATATGGGTTTTAGGGGGCATAGTTCGCGTTCATCTGAAGAATTTTCTTCAAAATTTAAAAGCGGGGATCTCTTCATTAGTACATTTTTTTTAAAGAAAATTCACTAAAGGTTTCTCATATAATGTAGACTACAGGGTACCCTATAAGTATGGAATGATTTTATGTTAGAAACCGTTAAACCGACTCTGTTAAAACTTTGTTTAAGGATGTTACAAAACCTATCAATAGGACAGGTATACCTTCGTTATTTAAATTATACAGTGTGGGCCAAAAATAATTAGCTCTTTTATTTTGAATTAAACGTCCTGTATATATTTGCATTTTTTAATTCCTTATATGAATTCTAACCTATCTGTGCTAAGTTTATGTATATATAAAAGTGTTTGTTTATGTGATATTAACAGTTGAGGACTTAATTTTCATAATTGTAGAAATTGTAAATTTAATTTAGAAAAAGAAACATAAAAGTTTTTTAAGTTGCCTGTGCTTTTACATTCAGTTAAGTTTGAGAGACTCGCTGTGACATAAAATAAAATTAAATCTTTTGATTGTCTTTCAAATTATACATACTCTTTTATTTATGCAAATTTGCTGTAGAACTCTGAAGAAAACTGCTTTGGAATATTGTAAATTATTCTAATTACCCCATTCAGCATATTACTTAAAAAACAAATATTTACTGATTAGTATTCTGAAGTAAGCATGTTCAGTATTAATCACCATTAGTAGAACTATTACTCTTAATTAGAGCTATTACCATAACACGTTTATACAGAATAAAGTTCTAGCATGGTTAGCATTTTTCATTAGAGTTTTAGTCCATTTTAATTTAGCGCATGCATGCAACAGTTTAGACAAAAATGTATTGAGTAATTTATGAAATATATTTAATTTACTGCGTACTATGCCATATAATTACTTTTTTCATAATTACATACAATAGTGATTGACGCATTTACAAACGTATTGTCCTGTAGGAAGGTGATAACGGCTTGTAACATTTTTAATATCCTCAATTGTTTATTATTTTTTACTAAAATAAATCACCAATTTTAATGTTTATTTCCAGTAAAATATGAAATGCATATATATATATATATATATATATATATATATATATATATATATATATATATATATATATATATATATATATATATATATATATATATATATATATATATATATACAGGATCGCCCAACTAAAATTTGCACCCCTTAAAATGTTGTCGTCCAAGTGCGGGAAAAATGCTAGAAAGGTCAATTTTAACTTGAATGGGGACCAAATTTTTTCTTGGATTCGAAGTAATTTTTGCATCCCTATAGTGCCCAGAGCCATTCCTCCAAAAATTTAAGTGGCAAGAGGGGTCGAGTGACACATCATTTTGAAGCTGCTTTCATTTTCTATGCAATCATCCTTTTCTTTTTAAATTTTGAGCAACTGGTTTCTGAGAACCCTACCTAGATTACTGTGAGAGAAAAAAAAGTGGTTACGAAAAAACAAATCAATTTAACGAATCTATTGCTCAAAATGTCCACCCCCAACAATAGTAGAATCCATTTCCGAAAGCTTGTCTAATGTTTTTCAACATTTTTGGCGTGATCAATTACATTGTCCAGGAAAATGAGCATCTAAGAAACCGGGCACTTGTACATAATAATGGGGAGGCCCTTCATCCTGTTAAAAGAAAAGTTGGTTGTCTTGAAGATTTACGTCTTCTTTCAGTGCTTAGGTGATCAAAGGGTCAATAAGGTCTTCTAACAGAATGCCTGCCCGCACGTTTAATTTTTGTGGCGTTTGGGTGTGACTTCCACTGAAGATGTATGGGTTTGTGTTACTCCAACAGGCCGGTTCACCTTACCTTTTAACATAAACGTACTTTCATCAGAGAAACAAATGTTGTAAATTAATCCTGGGTCATTTATCAAACGCCCAGTTATATTTTCGTCGATCCGGATCATCTTCGTTAATCCCATGAACATTACTTTGTGACACAGTCTGTTGAACTATTTTCCTTATAGATTGCCTGTTATTCATTAAAAAATGACCAATAACACCCACTTCAATACCATCATTTTGGATAGAATGTTGACGGTTATGTTTCTTGTTTATAACAGAGCCCGTTTTCTCAAAATTTTCAATTAAATTAATGACATACTGACGACTAACCTGCTGTTCCACATGATTTTGGTTGAAAAGTCTAGTAGCAACACTGGCACAATTGTTATGTCCATGGTGGCGTTTTCCTAGTTCAATTCTTTGTTCGGTGCCCTAAAACATTTTAAAAATTACGGTTTTAGTGAATTTTATTAAAAAAAATTACTTATGAGGAGATCCCGACTTTTGAACAAAACTCATCAAATGAACGCGAACTAGGCCCCCTATAATCCATATCCAGGGTCAGTTTCAATTTTTACATGTTTATATATATATATATATATATATATATATATATATATATATATATATATATATATATATATCACATCGATAACTCAAAAAATAAAAATTTATATCTGAGGAACTAATAAAGTAAGGGCACCCAAATTTGGTAGGCGTGTTTGTATCATAAGGAGTGAACCATGTACCAAAATTTAGTTCTGTAAGTTTAAAGATAAAGAGTTATGGGCAGTTAAAGAAAAAAATTTGGAGTTTTCCTCAAAACGCCAAAGTAGTGATTTGAAACGTCAAAATTAGCAACATTTAGGCAAAGAACCTTGGAACAAATACGGATCGTGTAAAGAAAATGTCGCAAGAAGAGTGTTCTGCAAATCCTAAAGTTTCAACTTCAACCGTCATTGTCCTTCATTTTACTAAAATATTTACAGAAAATTCATATCAAATAGACCCTTTCTCTGATGCGGCTGTAGGTTTAGTTAAGTGGTTGCTTTGGCTGTAGGTTTAGTTAAGTATATGATTTAATGGTCTATAATTTTTAGATAATTTTCGTATAAAAAATTCGTTAGGGGGGAGACCGCGACATTTGAATTTTGAAAAGATTTCTTCCAATGAGCGTAAAATAGGCCCCTAGAATCCCTCACCGGGTTTAGTTTCAGTTTATATCTGTTTACATATATACAGAGTGACGCATTTCTATGATAAAACTCAATATTTGGTATTATACAAGATAGATAAACAGTTGCATGTTATAAAATTATTTTGACAATCACAGGCTGGCCGATAAGTCGTTGGTGATACCTACAATTTTTTTCGAACACCCTTATATTACTGTATTTTGCATTTTTTAACAAAATATGATGCGTTGTAAGAAAAAAAAATCGAGACGCAGTAAGTGCGTTTTGGTACCGAATTTTCAAATGCTTCAAATTTCAATAACTCAATTTGCTATTACCCTAAGGTTTGTTGGCTAGGAAAACAGTTTTCTCCGAAACATTTTTAGTTTGTTTACGTAAATTTTTTGTGCATTTACAAACAATAAGTTATTTTGATAAAATCTGGTAGATTGTTCCTAATATATAAGTTATACCGGTAACCAGATCGATGTCTGCTTGCATTAGAGATACATATTTGCTATTAGAAACATTTTTATGAAAATTTACTTTCTCAACGCACTTGCTGTGTCCAGACATTTTTCTTTTTAACTTAGTTATTGAACCACGATAATCCATAAAATCAAGTAGAAACTGCAGAGATAATAATTTAATACAATTATTGAATAATGTTGTTGCCCTTACTTGGAGGGTGAGGGACGTAGCCAGCGCGTAAACTAACTGGAACAAGTGGCCCTTCTGAATTCTATATGTTCTAGGTTGTTCTGCAAGGTTTGTGTAACCGGTTTTGCTGGTTGACAACATCCTCAGACAGATAAAAATTAAATTAATTCGATATCATGGCAAATACAAATAAATATCTGTTGCTATATTATGATGTTTTCATCAAAAAAATCTTTAAAATAGAAAATAAAATGAAACACAATTTCCGAAAATTTAACAGAAATTAGGAGAAACCCAACAAATTCATTTCAGTCAAAAGGAAAAAGTCTGGTCGCAGAAAGTGCGTTATGGTAGTGAATTTTCATAAAAGTGTTTTTAGTAGCAAACATGTGTGTTTTTTAAGAAAGCAGGCATCAAATTTGGTTACCAGTATAACGTATATAGCCAAAATGATGTGCCCTGTTTCTTCAAAATAACTTTATTGTTTGAAAATGTACAAAAATTTCCGAAAGTAAACTTAAAACTTGTTTCTTGGTCAACCTTATAGATTAATAGCAAATTGAGCTATTCAAATGTGAAGCATTTAATTCGCTACCATAACGCACTTGCTGCGTTCCGAATTTCTTTTCTTGCAAACACGCATTATATTTCGATGAAAACTGCAAAAATGCAATAACATAAGGCGTGTTTAACTAAAATAAGAAGAAAATTTGTATCACCAACGACTTATGGGCCAGCCTGTGATTGTAGAAATAATTTTTTAAGATGTAGCTCAAGGCACCATATAATTATTGTGTAGAATTTTTTTTTCATATCTTGCATAGTAACAGATATATTGAGCTTTATTGATTTTTCAAAAAAATTCGACAAAAATTATAAACCATTAAACAATAAATTCTATAGCTAAGACAACTGCGAAGCATCAGAGAAAGGGTTTATTTGAAATTAATTTTCTGGAAATATTTTAGTCAAATGAAGGACAATGACGCTGGAAACTAAGACTTTAGGGTTTGTAAAACATTCTTCTTGAACCATAGCCCGTATTAGATTCAGGTTCTTTCCTAAATGTTGCCAATTTTGACGTTTTAAATCGCAAATTTGACGTTGTGAGGGAAACCTCCCCCTTTTTTTAAATGTCTATAACTTTTTTGTCTTTTAACCTACAAAGCTAAATGTCGATACGTAATTTACCTATAACGATATAAACCCGCGCACCAAATTTGGTTGCCCTTACTTTGTTATTGCCTGAAATATATTTTTTTTTCGAAAGAAAACACAAAATTTTCCGGGAAAACCTGGACCGATTTTCCTGGCTAAACAAACTTATCCAAGCTACTTGCAAAAATAGGGTATCTGCCAAATTTAATCAAAATCGGCCCATTATTTTTTGAGTTATCGGTGTGATACACACACAAACACACACACACAATATATATATATATATATATATATATATATATATATATATATATATATATATATATATATATATATATATATATATATATATATATATATATATATATACTGACCCCGGATATGTGTTCCTGGGGGCCTAATTAGCACCCCATGGAAGAAATTTTTTCAAAATTCAAAAGTCGGGAGTGATTTTTTTAAAGAAAATTCACTAATATGAACTTAAAAATACATCTCTGCTTAGTCAACAAGAAAAGAAATGTATTTTATATAAAATCCCACACCCACCAAACATGTATGGCTACCTGAAAATTCACATGTAAAATATTCTGGTGAGACCAGTAGTTAGCTATGTTAATACACCTAATCATAAGATAGCGAGTAAACTGGATTCGCTTATTAGAGAATACAATTACATTCCAAAATATGCAGTTAAGATTTCTTATGAACTAACACAAAAATTAAATAACTGAAATATTCCTACAAATAGTAATTTAATCTTGTTTGATATTTGTAGCATTTGTAGTATTCTACGATACCTCCTACAGAATGTTCACCTCTATTATAAAACTTTTTAATAGAAAAGAACGTAAATATCATAAAAAGATAAGAAATAATTAATATTTTCAACGAATGATTAAAACAAAACTATTTTAACTTTAATGATAAAATTTATATGTAAAATGAAGGCCTACCTATGGGTAGTCCGTCGTCTCCTTTATTAGCCAACATATTTATGAAAAACTTAGAAAACCAAATGTTAACATTAGAACTTTCGCATAATATTGTCTTTCGGTACCGATACGTAGATGACATTTTAGCATGTTTTCAAGGTAGCGATACAGAATTGACTGAATTTTTAAATTTTGTTAATAACCTTTACACAAATATTAAGTGTACTTTAGACAAAGAAGCTAATAGATGCATACATTTTTAGTGAATTTTCATTAAGAAAATTCACTAATAGAGAGCTATCGATGGTGAGACTTTTGAAAATTTTCTTCAAATGAGCGCGAATTTGGTCCTCTAGAACCCATATCCAAGGTCGGTTTTGATTTTTATATGCTTATATATATATATATATATATATATATATATATATATATATATATATATATATATATATATATATATATATATATATATATATATATATATATATATATATATATATATATATATATATATATATATATATATCCAACTGATAACTCAAAAAATACTTGACCGATCTTCACTAAATTTGGAGATTACCTTGATTTTGTTAATGGCTTGGATGAGTTCGAAGATGAGCACCGTAGGTTTAATTTTTTGTATAAAAAATGTAAAGGAAATTTTTAAAACGCAATATTTTTTTTTTTGAAGTACTGCAGTGATTCAAATGAAAATTTGCACATATAAGGGAGATGTCAAAATAAAGTTGGTAACCAAATTTCAATTTAAATGGTCCACGAGGAAAGAAGTTGTTCGAAAATGAAAAAAATGTGTAAGAAATAAATAATGTGTAAGAAATAAATAATCTACGACATCAGTTTGAATTGCATAGGCATTTCGCACATTCAACGTTGACAAGGATAGTTAGAGTATTAATGTGTTTTTTATTACTTTAGACCCGAAAAATGTAAAATCCTCGAAGCCAGACAACGGTAGTTAAATATAAATAAGCAGGGTTGTCAGATATAATAAAAATTATGTTAGTATGAAAACATATGGACCTAACATATTTTTTTTAAATTATTAATGACATAATTCAAACAATAATCGCGGTACAATAACCAAACATTTTGAATTACCAAATCCGTATCTGTTAGTGGCCTGGGCTGGAATAGTATACGCATGCTGGGAGAGTTTCGAACGGCATGGTATTCGTTGATATGTGGTTGGTTGCATAGGCTCGAGGTCCGTTGATAGAATTGTAAGAATCACGTTCAATTGATGTCTGGCAACAAGGTACGATCATGCTGTCACTTGTCACTTGCGATGTTTAAAATTCAACCTGTTGCCGTCACTGACGTATAGATAGGTCAGTGGTTGCCGTACAAGAAAATTCCTTTCTTTGCTTTTATTCGCATAATTGAGTTAACTGTAAGAAATTGAGAGATATCCTACATAGATTGCATGGAATAGCCGCTTTGCTGGACTACAATAGGTTGAGTTAACAGGTAACCTATACAGGACTCACTCGACATCAGTAGTGTCTAATTAAATCGAGGCACGATAACCCTCAAGAAGAGGTAATGTAGACTTGCGAATTTATTTTTTTATATCTCTATATCCGATGTTTCGCATTTTACAGGGATGTAGTGTTAGGCAATTGAAGACGTTGCTTTCACCTAAAGGGGCCTGGTGTTTGGCAATATCTAGTGTTGTGTAAATAGAGGCAATTTCTATTGTTGGGTAGCCTCTGGATGTTTTATGGTGTGTATTTCATTGTTTCTGGTTTTAAATTAATGGTCCAATTACGTATGGTACAGAGTCACAAGCATGGTATGGTAAGGAGACCATCTTTGGATTCATTTGCAGGTCGTAGTGGTAATCGATTGTCATAGTTGTACTTCCAGACAGTCGAATGTCAACCGAGAGATCCAAGGCAGGATATAGAGTTTATGGTTCAGATAAGTTGTAGCCTGTATGCTTATAAAAGACATATTACTTTTGACCCTTTTAACGGCATTTATGAATATAATAGCTTCCTTTTGACTGGTCATTAGGGTGATTAGTAGATTACGTTGCTATTAACAGACAGATAAAGGTATCTTGAGAGTTTGCAATGCTTCATGTTTATTATTTGAGCTGTCTGAAGCTTACATTGATATAATTGGTCGGAATTTTGCGTAGCTGACTCAGTAATTATTAGGATATTTTTACCAAGGTGTACAGCTTGCTTCACATACTATACAGAGTGATAATATTATTTGAGCTAGATATAGGATCTTAATACTGATATCTTAAAAGCGTATGTGAACTACACATATACACGTTTTGTGGTAGCTTCTTGATTTTAATGTAGTGATACTTTTTGCTAACTAATTATACAGCTTGTCTTGTCATTGATATCCATATAATTGATAGTAGTTTTTTATAACTGGAAACCATACAATTAGTTACAGCGTAGGATATTTTGTTAACCAGATTGGTTACGGTAGCTTAGATGACTCTCAATTTGCTTGCCCTAATATTTGAAGGTGTATATATTCATCGTTGACTCATTGTGTGACCTATTATAGTATCTGATTGTGTTTTTAATACACCAGAATGTTATTATATTTCTTTTTTGTACTTTGTGTTATATTTAGTCTGCATTTACTCTCTCATCCCCGAATCAGTGATACTGTTTTAACTAGTGTGTATTTGCTGCTATATTAGCCCTGGCATATCGGACAAGCGAGCATAAGTTTATGTGTATGTGTCATATATTATTTAGGAGGATCTAATGGTTGCATATTTATGCCACTTACATGCACCCATAGGTACTTTCCTCTTTTAGGTTAATGTAAGTTACAACATTTTAATATCCAGTTCTGCAGAGTTTGTGTCACGGGTTTGACGTCCGACGTATCTCCCAGGTTGGTTTTAGGTACAGCTGCCAGTGCAGTTCAGCGAGTTCTTGATTATAGTTGGATTGGAGGTGATTAAGGAGAGGTATTGTGTGATAACATCTTACTTTAATATCCGGTACTGGGTGTAAAACAATCAAGTGGCGCCCCCTTTATCTTAACATCGTGTTTAAGGAACCCACGGCCGTCTCCACTGTCTAAAGGCTGCCGGCCACCTAGAATACCGGTAACTTTACTCTATATTTCCAATAGATTAAAACGTTGGTTGTGTTTGAAGTTTAATAGGTAGGTTATAGCCGAGAGGGATTATATAAACAATTTGGGCGGTCACAAAGTATGCAATGGCTGGAAATTATTTTTCGCTATGAGGAATGTCTCTGAATGTAACTCAAAGTTAATAAGATGTTCACACTTTGAAAAGTGTTAATCGATAAAACACTAGAAATCAGGTTATATTTTTGTTCCATAATTACCTCAAATATTTTGTTTTTCTACCTAGTTCAAACTATTTTCTTCATTGATATCTTCTATTCCATCTCAAACAAATCGTTTCTGTTGAGTTCGAAGTGAAACATTTCTCTAGTTTGTTTACCTCTGTCTTGTAAAATATGTTTACATTTACTGATGAAATCCAATTTCCTTTTCCGAACTTACTTTTGCATTCCTTTATAGCATATGTTATAAAACCAATTGTATTTGCAGTAATTTATAAATGCTTCTCTTCTAACATATCTGATTACACAGATAACCATGATTACATAGAAATTAAATCTACTTTGCAAAGTATACAATGGCTAGCAATGATTTACCGCTATATATCATATCTCTGAATATAACCCAAAGCTTAATAAAACTGTTTCAATTTTGAAAGGCATTAAATGACAAAATACTAGAAGTCAGATTATAGTGTTTCTTCATAATTAGTACCAATGTTTTACTTTTCTACCTGTTTCAAAATATTTTCTAACTTACAAATGCTTCTGTTATAGCTAATATGATAAATTATACGACAGTGATCACAGAAAAATATTTCCTCATACATACACATATGGTACCAGAACAGTTTCTAGGCGTGACAAACAGCTTTGCCAAGGGGTCCATTAAGTCCTGGATCAGAAACGAACATCAGGTGTACTGGGCAGACCAGGGCTCACACATGGGAAGTCAGTAATTGAGAAATCCAATTTAAAGAGAGCTGTGGAGCTGCTAAATCTTAGCAGAGGACAGCTCAGAAACACCACAAGACTCTTGACGGTACACATGGCCGTCAAGAAACACTTGCATAAAATGGGGCGCTTCCAGGGGGACCTGGCGTGCAGACACTCCCGCTAGGGGAAGGAACCAGCCCAGCACATCTTATGCGAGTGTAAAGCTCAGGACCGCAAAAGACTGCTCTACG
This sequence comes from Tillus elongatus, assembly GCA_964006375.1. Taxonomy (NCBI): domain Eukaryota; kingdom Metazoa; phylum Arthropoda; class Insecta; order Coleoptera; family Cleridae; genus Tillus; species Tillus elongatus. The sequence continues at coordinate 155,681,240 of OZ023263.1, read as the reverse complement.
ATGAGTCTAGACCGGACACAGGGCAATATAAAAATTCACCTTGCCAATTACTGTGCAGACTAGTTCAAGGCGAAGTGATTTTTGGAATGTGTAAAGTAGAAAAGACAATGGGCATGCACAATAAACCAAAGGCTGCGGTGCTATGACGCAGACGACCCCTAAGGGAGAAAAAAAACCATATACAACGTAGTGCATTTGACAAGGGTTTGAAAATACAAAATTCAGACTTTAATATAAATTATATCTTAACATATATTTTCCTAATTTGAAAACCATATTGCCACAGAAAACTGAAAATCATGTGGTAACACTTTTATATAGTTAGTAACAATGATCTGTTTTCTTAAATCAAAAATATTTCCTATTCTGAAAAACATAATGCCACAGAAAACTGAAAATCATGTGGTAACATTTTTAATATTTAGTAGCAATGATCTATATGTTTTCTTAATTCAAAAATATTTAATTTATACATTATATTTGTTTTCTATGGATGTCAATATTTTGTTTATTTCATTACAACATGTGGTATAATTGCTGATGAATATTGTGCATAATTGACTGCTGAGGCCATAAAAAAAATTTTAGACGTAGTAGGCAAAGTAACACAATCCATATAATGCATATGTAATATATAAAAATTCACTAAAAATTGTTCGTGTAATATTTTATATGTTTATATATTCCTCTATAATAAAAAATCAAAATCCATGTTTTTAAAAAAAGATACAAGTAAATAATTTCAAGCATTTTAAAATACTTTGGTTGCTTGTTTAGTGTCATAAATAAACTGTTTAGCTGCTATAAAGGGTAATATCATTTGCATGTCCATTTTGAGTGTACTCTACATCATTGAGTAAGAAAACAGTATTGCAAATATTAAACTTAAAATTTTTGTGCAGGAAAAAATGTAAACTGAAGAAAAAAAAGTTAATATCCATAAACTACATATTTAGAATAAAGATTAGCATAAAGTTTTCCAATAGTCCCTATTTCATTTTATAAATATTAACATATTTTTCGAAAGTAAAAATGTTTAAGAGATAAGAATTTTATAGAGCCTCGTTGATCCAGGGGTAAGAACGTGTGCCTCAGAACCAAAGGGTACTAGGTTTAATTATTATTTTTTTCGCTTTTCCACTCATATTTACAGTTCCTTTTCCTCGCCCTACACCCTTATCAACTCCTGGTCCTGTAACTTTTTTAGAGGTTGTTTATAAGAAATGTTTGTTGTGGGTTATGCACCTAGGAGAATCCTAAGCATGTTTCGGAAAAAAATTCTCAAAACCCTCCATGAGGTAAACTGCTAATTTACCAAATTTATTTTATATATATATATATATATATATATATATATATATATATATATATATATATATATATATATATATATATATTTCATTTTGTGCTGTTTAGACAAATTAAATTCCCGATTGTCACTTATTTTGTTTATTTTATTAAATTAACCCACTATAAAGATTTATCTAGAGATCTTGTATTTTATTTGTCCCTTTGGTAGTACCTTTCTTTTTATAAATCAAACATCTTAATCTTATGAAAATTCACTACCATAACGCACTTGCTGCGTCCCGAGTTTTTTTAGACTTAACTATTAGAAAGCTAGAAAACTTACACTGACACAACCATACCGTATGATTCATGTCAACCTTTTTCACAAAAGCGGTCAGCCTATCATTCTCTGATACATCGTAGATATTCAATGATTATGTCACAAAACAATTTTGGAAAAGAAATTTTAATAATCAAGCAAATAGTATTTAATAATGGCTATTCTGTTAAAATAATAGATAAAATGATAGAGAGAAAAGAGTACAAACTAGCGATTAATTTAATTTATTCAAACATTAGAGACAAAAAAAGACAAGTATGTTTCGATAACTTGCTTTGGAACCATTTTAGAAAATATTTCAAAAATACCTGTACAAATACAAAGGTAGCTTTTAAATCTTACAACACGACGCGTGATTTGTTATTTAACAATAAAGAAAAATCTTGTTTCTTGACAAAAGCTAATTTCATTTCTAACCGGAAATTCACGTTCAGGGTCCCGTTTTTTGTTGGCTACTGAACCACTTTGTCGAAACTTTGCAACTAACTCCAAAATGTATTTTCTGTTAACATGTCTGTTCGGAGGTCGTTCATTAAACAAGTTTGCGGTACGGTTGACACAGTCATCGTTTTTGAAAAAAAAAGAGTAATTCTTTCAACTCTTTCTTCTACAGAATACACCATTGTGAAATGAATTTTCGGTAGTACAAAGTATCAAGTATCAAACAGACCGATAAACTGAAATAATAAACCGCATTTCTCTCAGTCCGATAAGAAATGTTCTGATAGTCAATTTTTAGTTTACAAACCAACAAAACATTGACTATCAGCACATTTCTTATCGGAATGAGTGAAATGCGTTTTCGCATCTTTAACTGTGAATAATTTTTAGACAAGTTGATAAAACTTCCAAAAAAAATTAGTGTGCTGAATGCAGAAAAGAAGGAGCTTTCAAATGATGTAACACTCGACCCATGTTCCCAATTTAAAATATAAGGGTTGTGATCACCACCCTTAGGCGGTTGATGTGACACAGTTGAGTTTTATGTCAAAAAATGTCCCCCTCAATATTAAAATTGACGTGTTTTAGCTTTTCTTAAAAAAAGTCTCTGGACGCAAATCGGTCTGTTTCGTTTTCAATGCGCCACCCTATATATATATATATATATATATATATATATATATATATATATATATATATATATATATATATATATAAATATATATATATATATATATATATATATATATATATATATATATATATATATATATATATATATATATATATATATAATCTTGGATATGGATGCTAGAGACAATAGTTTACGCTCACTAAAAAATATATGTTTTATGAGGCGATATCTTATTTGCGAATACTGTTTTATACGAAAATTCGCTAGCAATTAAGTAAAGTCAGCCTACGATTTCTATTAGCATTTATATGTTAAGTGAAATTTGTTTAGGTTGATATTTGATTAGGGTAGATCTATTTTAAGGACATGAATACCAGATAGCATACACTTTGATTATACAGGTAAGCAGATAAATAATGAATATTTAGATAAAGTAATCTACATTTTATATTTTAGATACCTTGGTATTATCAATAAATCAATAAACATAGTTTGACCTTCTACACAATAGTAATTTTTTCGGAGTAGTCATCCTTAAATAATTAATTTCAAGCGTTTTCAGGTTGATTAGGGAATAAAATATTTGGTAGTTTTAATGGACAAACATAGAATTCCTTGGCTTAGAGCATAAATATTATTGATACATGATTTCATTATTTCCTGCAGCGTAACATAAATAGGTGAGTTTAGAACAACATCCAAATTTACTTATTATAGCGACTATTATTAGATGAATTATTGAATTTTTCCCGTTGAAATCTAGAAACCACCTTTAACAAATGAAGCTAAGTACTGGTGTGTGTATCTGCAATCCTCAAATCTATAACGATAATTTCAAAAAGTCTGAACGCAGCAAGAGCTTTATGGTAGTGAATTTTCATAGAAATGAGCTGGCACCAAATATTTTTTTATAACTTTTTTCTTGTAACATAGAAACCTAAATTTTGGTGCGTGGTTTGATTTTTATATCGTAAACCTACCTACCAAATTTGGTTAACACAGCTTTTTAATCTTTCGAGATACAAATTTTTTTCGAAAGGAAACTCAAAATTTTCCCTGAAAATCTGGTCCGATTTTTTTGGGTAACGAACTTGTCCAAGACACTTAAAAAAGAGAGGTGTGTGCCAAATTTTATCAAAATCGGCCTCTTATTTTTTTAGTTATCGGTGTGACACACACCTATATATATATATATATATATATATATATATATATATATATATATATATATATATATATATATATATATATATATATATATATATATATATATATATATATATATATATATATATATATATATATATATATATATATATATATATATATATATATATATATATATATATATATACACACAGTGTGTCCCAAATTGGATGGGAACGTATTGCTATCCCCGTTATTATTAGAGATAGGGAGACGGTTAAATTAGCAATGTTTTGTATAATTTAATGCTCGTTCCAAGTGTGACTTGTATTTTGCCCTGCCTGCCTCTTTTCATTTTCGACTTATTTTGAAAAAAACAAAATTTGTCGATTTTTTTTCTTCAATATCTCAGTAGGCGTTGATCTGACATGTCTAAAACTTGCACATCATTAGGACAGTTTTTACAGAGTAATCTTTTTGTGCTATTCTCAACTTTGGATTGTCATTTGTTTTTGAGCTACAGGTATTAACGTTTGTTTTTATTATTGCAGTCAAATTGGATTTTTTGCTTATGTGATAGCCTGTGAAAAGAGCTTTCCAATGATGCACAACATGCTTGAGAAATCTTGTAATTGCACTAACAATTTTGAGAAAAACCATTTTGAGGATAGTAGGCTATGAAATCTAATACCCGAAAACAAATGACAAAAAAAAGTGTTCAAAAAGCAGTAGGCCATGGTGTCTAACAATAGACTTCTACTTTTAACATAATTTTTCGTAATGATTCACGAAAAAAAAATATTGTGATTTAATTTACAATACTTAATTAGGTAATAATGCTAGGTAATATTACGTGAAACAGTTTAATAACGAAACCCGGCAATAACAAATAGAAACTTAAACTCCACAAAACAACACAATTAGAAACGGAACTCAACAAATAATAAAATAGAAACCTAAAGATGCACTAAATAGAAAATTGTTCAGTATGACCACCCTTTTGTTCAATGCACTTTATACATCTTTTTGAAACATGCCTGCAAACTCAGGTGAGGGTGTTTTGGTTAATATGATTAATAGGTTCAGTGATTCTGTTTCGTAATTCATTGATATTTTGTGGTGGATCGAATTTATACACATCATTCTCCAGAGTACCCTAAAAATAAAAATCCATGGGTCTTATATCAGGATTTCGAGCACACCAATGAACCGGCCCATTGTTACAAATAACACGATTATTAAAATTTTGGCACAAAAATTCTTTGACGATCCTAGCATTGTGAGCTGGACAATTGTCTTGTTGGTACCAAATCTCGTCTAAATTATCATGAACTATTCTAATTGTTGGTAAGGTATCATTTCTCAATAGATTAAGATACCTTTCCCCAGTTAAATTATTTTCAAAAAAGAACTGACCATCAATGATGTTACCTGATTTCTTGGTAAAAATTGACTGTCTAATCTACAAATAAAAAGAACAGTTTTTTACCTAATAAGCCGCACCAAACATTAATACCAAATCTGTCTTGCAATTGTCTTTCTTCCTTTAGATGGGGATTTTCGTTTGCCCAATAATGCCTATTATGGCGATTATACACACCACAAATTGTAAATCTGGATTCATCAGTCCATATTATTTTCAAATGAAAATTTTCATCTTGCTGACATTGTCCTTGATACCATCTGCAGAATTTAAGTCGCTTAGGGTAATCGTCAACATTTAAGCCTTGTACGATTGTAGGTTTGTTTGGATGGTAATGACTTTGTTTTAATAGATGGTGTATGGTACTTTTTGGAACGTAAATTTGTTCACCATAAAACCGAACAGATTGCGGAGGGTTTTCGTTTGAAACCTGCAAGACGGCACTATTTCTTTCTTTCTTCATTTCTAGGCATTGGTAGTTTCTTTGCGTGGAAGCTACCGTCGTTCAATATATTGGTCACTATCCTTCGAAATATTTTGATGTTTGGTTGTCGTCTCTCTGGGTAGTTGTTTTGATATGAATTTGCAGCTGCCTCAGTATTTCAGTCAAAACGAATATAACATTCCAGCATGTCTGAATATACTGAACATATTTTTGAATAATATTTAAAATAAACAGAAAACAAAGTATTTGATACAAAATTTTAAGCAACGTGTTTAATACACCTCAAACTGTTCAGATAATTAGGAATGACATTATTCTTAATTGTCGCGATAGTGTTATATTCATAGCTTACGTTTAAAAATGACTTAAGTTTAAAAATCAAACAATTTTCAAAGGCGTCTACGTAAATCATTAATCTGCTTTTATTGAGTGTTCTCTTAGTAAATTTAGTTATTTACCTGTTTAACCTATTTAATTAAATTAGACAATTTTTTAGGATAATGTTGTAATGTAAAATATCATTTGTAATAATGGGCCGATCCATTGGTGTGCTCTAAGTTCCTATTTTTTCATCGTGAATCATTACGGAAAATTATGTTAAAAGTAGACTCCATGGCTTACTGCTTTTGAAAACTTTTTTTTTAATTTGTTTTTTTGTATTCGATTTCATAGCCGACTATCCTCAAAACGGTTTTTTTCAAAATTGTTAGTACATTTACAAGATTTCTCAAGCATGTTGTACATCATTGAAAAGCTCTTTTCAAAAGCTATTATATGAGCAAAAAATCCAATATGGCTGCTGTAATAAAAACAGACGTTGATACCTGTGGATCGAAAACAAATGACAATCCAAAGTTGAGAATAGCACAAAAAGATTACTCTGTAAAAGTGTCCTGATAATGTGCAAGTCTTAGACATGTCAGATCAACGCCTACTTAGATAATGAAGAAAAAAGAAATCGACAAATTTTGTTTTTTCAAAATAACTCAAAAACGAAAAGAGGCAGGGCAAAATACAAGTCACATTTGGAACGAGCGTGAAATTCTACAAAACATTTCTAATTTAACGGTCTCCCTATCTGTAATAATAACGGAGATAGCAATACATTCCGATCCAGTTTGGGACACACTGTATGTATAAACATATTAAACTTGAGGCTAACCTCAGATATAGGTTCTAGGCGTCCAAGTTCAGGCTTATTTGAAAAAAATAATTAAAAACCTAATTTTTTCTACGAAAATTCAATAAGTGTAGTTTTTTTGGAGCATTACCGGTATACCAGGTGTTTCAGAGAACCGTATATCAGAATTATCTACGGAAGTCCTAAAATGTCAGTATAAGATTTTAGTGGTATGTATAAGGCCAGGTCAGGTGAGGTAAGGTCAGATTAGGCCATATACAGGGTTAGGCATCAATTTGGGATAATGAGAATAACATGGGAAGAAAAAAATATTTAAAAAATGTAATTAATAAAAGTTTGTAAGACTAGATGTATTCTCACCGTAATTAGAACCGGTTTTGCTGTCGTACATCACACAATGTTCTAGGGGGCTGGCTACCATAGCTGTATTACTTTACAGGTGTGTTCTCGCTGTGATTAGTATAGCGCATTGGCGAGCTCTGATTAGAGCGAAACCGGTATGGGTTTCTAATGAGGGTGAGAATACATCTAGCCTTAAACACATTGTCTCTGTATTAGGCAATAAATGGTCTAGGGCTGACAATTTGCAAAAGTGTTAGTTGGTTGTACACAGTCTCTATTTAGAACATTTTGTGTTAACTAGAGTTGCCGTGATAGCTTATTGCACCGCGACGGCGACCCTGTCGTACTCACAATGTTCAATAAAAGTTGTACTTTTTTTGACACACTCTTACTCATGTGAACTCGAAATTTTTCGATAGATTAAATTGTCACCTTGGTAACAAGCAACTTTTTTCAAATGGGAAACTTTATATATTTTTTGAATTATTCCATATACAGGACCAACAATTTTTAGTAAGTTTGTATAATAAAAAAAAATAAGAAAAAATCATAAAACCACGGTTGTTTTACCAAAATTAATTAAATAATTAGACCATCAATTAGAACGTTTAATGCGGCATCGCATCTCGTAACGCCTTCTTATCGACCTGAGCAACATTCGTCTTTCATTGGCGATGAGTTAATTGGAACATTCTTTATCGAAGGAATTTTAAGTTCGGAAAAATATCTAAATTTATTAAGATATAGTGTAGTCCCAGAACAATTTAATCAATTTGGTGACTATCATCTTTGGATAGCCCTTTTAAAGAAGCGTTGAATAACGTGTCACTTATTTTGTCTATCACTTAGTATCTCAGAGAAAAAGCTTTTTAAAATTTTTGGCAGACGAAGATATTTATTTAAATACTTATATATTTACACCGGCTATAAAAATGAATTTTGGCATGCATATTAACATTATATGAGCATAACTATTAAAAAAAAAAAAAGATTATGCCGAATACCCGAATGATCCGCCTAAATTTGGAATTTACAATCAATTCAAAATTCAAAATTCGTCAATAGCAATTATAGTTTTGTATCTGGTTAAAAGATTCTTCGTAAGAAACTAAGTTAAAAATGTACGGATTACCCTATATCTAAATCCAGTTTCTTCCAAGATATGCGAAAATTAAAGTTTCATGTTTTTGATTTATTTATTAGTTAAAGGTGGCTTTTACACCTTTATCATCATAACGTTTCACTGATTTGACATTTCAGTAATAAATAATAAGGCATTGTAATTCAAATGTATTGTTAAGGAGCGGAGGATATTTCGGGAATAGCTTGTCGAACTAGGCGAATTTGGACATAGTAACGATGTAATAAACTTTTAATAAATAAAATAAACTTTAACAATGCTTACAATTAATTTAACCGAATGAATTTTAAAGCCGAAATCTTTACATACTGAATCTTAATTGAAAAGTCTCTGATATTAGTCACTACATTTTCAAAGCAAAAGTGTGTACTTCTCTCTACATAATTAAAATCACTCGTCTCTTAATATTTATCAACAACTACTTATAACCTTGCTTTGGTCTACATAATACATAATTGCAGACATCAGCAGTCAGCATTCCTTTTACTGTACGCTGCAATTTCAACTTGTTTATTATTTAGATAAATAGTAATATTATTTCAATGCCAATGTTATTAATACATCTGTGACCTACTACTACATGAAATATTACATTAATTGTTGTAGCGAATTTCCCTATGACTACATTTTTAATTATAAATTGAATGATATTAACAAATATATTTTCACGATTGGAAATGCCCTTTTATATAGCTTTCTGTTCTATGAACATACTGCCGAGTCGAAAGGAATGACGACTCTCTGGATAGCTCTGACCTGAATGTTTAATTTACCTTGACCTAAGTTTGTCACTAACTATAATAATTGAAAGAATATTAATTTGTATACTACCCTAGGATGATAATTGAAATACTAATAATTGAAGTAATATTAATATGTAGACAACCCTAGGTATGCTAATCGAAATTAAAATAATATAAATATGTATACAACTCTAGGATGATAATAAAAGTAATAATAATTTAAATGATCCAATAATATATGCCCATTTTCTGGTGATGGATTGGACACGTAATTTTGTCTTCCCTCTGGTATATCTCCTCCATTTGGCGGTTGTGGTTGCTCTTCATGCTTCTTACCATGGCTGGGGAACACACATATAGTTTCTTGGAGATTGGGATGCTGCTTGCTAGTTCATTGCCTGTTATCTCTGTCCTTGTGACGTAACTGAACAGATGATTTGAAGAATTATTCTGCTTTGCTTGCAAAGCTCTTCCAACTCTACAAAATCCAGTCTTGCCGACCCTGAGTCCTTTTGGAGTGTTTTTTTTTTAACCTTAACTTGATTTGATCACACAGCGGCCATTGTTTTGTTGATACCATGTGCCCTACGTGTAATCTCTTCTTATTAAACTTCCATTTAAACCTATGCTTCCATTGGCGAAATTGTACCTTATACCCAGCGTCCCAATAATACTGCTGGGTTTGTTTTGTTGGTGAGCCTCCCATTATTGTCGGATGGCCCTTGTATAATTTGTGGCCTCTGCCCATTTTAGCTCGTACCTGAATCTGACCTGCATACTCCACCCCGGTGTGTGTGTAAATACCTGGGTGGTTGTACTTCTTGCTGTTCTCAATTTAACCATCAACTGTTTCGCTATTTCTTCCTTTGAAGCATCGGTCAAACCATTAATTCTTACTTCTGATGTGGTCGTTGTTTCTTCCCACCTTGGTTGATTCATCCATAATTTGGGAATTTCCAGCTTGGCTTCGATTACCACCGGCGATAGCCGCTCCAGTGGGTCAAATAACTTGGCTATTGCTGATAATATTGCCCTTTTTGTTACCTTCTCTGCATTTTTTAATTCTAGTTTTATTTGAATGTATCTTCCCTTGGCGTCCAGTAGATACCAAACGATTTGTCTGTTTCATTGTCTGGTAGCTGCAATACTTTTTCATTCTGCAATTCTTTTGGTAGTTTGGCAATAATCTACGATTTGTTGCTGGACAATTTACTTAAATTAAACCCACCTGATCTAATCGTTTTGTTGAGTTCTGTCTGTACTAATTTTGTTTGTTGCTTTGGTTCCGTTCCAGATTGAATATTCTCCATATAAAAATCTTCATTTCTATCTTCGTTTCTACTGGAAAATTTTCTGTTTGTACTAATGCTTGTTCTACCTCTTGTACCTCTTTCTTCACTTTTGTCATTGACGTCTCAAAAATTGTTTTGCCCACTTACATTTGTTTTAATCTCCGCCGCTGATTCGGCTCCAGCTAGAAGATTCTCTGGATAAATTTTTAAAATAAATATTTCCTGCTCGTCTTCTTCTACCTCTGGTGCCTGTTCACTTAACTTTAAATTAAATCTTTCTTGCTCGTTTTTGGCTTCTTTTATCTCTGGTACCTCGTTTTCGAATGGAACTTCAACTTTTAAATTAAATTTTTAATCTTTGCTTCTTGACGCTGTTTTAATGTAGAATTCCTCAACATTTGAATCTATTGCCTTCTGAACTCGCTCTTGGAATGCTGTCCGTTCCTTGTACTTGCATGTGAAGATTGGTATTTTTATTTTTGGCAGTTTAAATGATGGAAACCTAACCCCTGAATCGTGATGTGTTTGTTTCCTAATGTCTCTTTTCAGCTTGACCATGGCGTTATTGTATCATTGGCTTAGCGTCAAATGAGCTTCATCTAGAATTTCTGATTCTGTTATTCTATTTATATCCATTATGTTGTCTTCAATTTTTTCCCATTTCATATCCAATATTTCTATCATGATTTCATACTTGCTAAGTTTATCGTTATCTTTCATCATTTCTGCTTCTTCTAATTTTTTGATGTGGTTTACCCGTAATTTTAGTTCTCTCGAACGTCTTGTGATTTCTATTTTTAGTTCCTCCGTTGCTTCCTTAATTTTAATTGATGTAATAAATATTTGTAGTTTTTGTTACCTTGTCTGATGCCTAGTTCTTTTTTGATTTGGTTTATTGGTCGCCTGTGACCTATATTTTGCCTTTAACCCTGTATTGTTGCCTTTTGTGGACGCTTGTGTCCTTGATTCTTTTGAATTTGACCCTCTATAGGTGCTTGATTTGGAACTGACCTTACTTTGCTACTTCCCTGGACGCTTGTGTCCTGATTTGAACCTGTATAGGTGCTTTATTTGGAACTGACCTTATTTTGGTACTTTCCTGGACTCTTCTGTCCTGATTTGGCCCTGTATAGGTGCTTAATTTGGAACTGACCTTATTTTGGTACTTTCCTGGACGCTTCTGTCCTGATTTGACCCTGTATAGCTGCTTTATTTGGACGCTTCTGTCCTTGATTGTTTTTACCTAAAATAAAAAGGTATTTGGAGACTTGGGTTAAAGGATGTTTAATAAAGATATTATGATTTTTAGTGAGCACTGTATTTCCAATAGCACTGGTTACTTTTTCGTCGAAGGACCATGTTCCTCAACTACTGTTGGCTTTGAAGGACCATGTTAAGGAGCGGAGGATATTTCGGGAATAACTTGTCGAACTAGGCGAATTTGGACATAGTAACGATGTAATAAACTTTAAATAAATAAAACAAACTTTTACAACTAATTTAACCGAATGAATTTTAAAGCCGAAACCTTTACATACTGAATCTTAATTGAAAAGTCTCTGATATTAGTCAATACATTTTCAAAGCAAAAGTCTGCACTTCTCTCTACATAATTAAAATCACTCGTCTCTTAATGTTTATCAACAACTACTTATAACTTTGCTTTGGTTTACATAATACATAATTTCAGACCTCAGCAGTCAGCATGCCTTGTACTGTACGCTGCAATTTCAACTTGTTTATTATTTAGATAAATAGTAATATTATTTCAATGCCAATGTTATTGATACATCTGTGACCTACTACAACATGAAATATTACATTAATTGTTGTAGAGAATTTCCCTATAACTAAATTTTTAATTATAAATTGAATGATATTAACAAATATATTTTTACGATTGGAAATGCCCTTTTATATAGCTTTCTGTTCTATGAACATGTATTAAATACAGATGTATACACATATCCTCTGGTTTTACATGTGTGTTTTCTTTTCCGTAACCTGATGCGCCCTTTTAGAAAAGAAAACAAATACTTGTGAAGCCAGAGAAAAAGTTCTACTTCCGTATTTAGTATGTAACGGTTTCATCAAGTAGGGACAACAACATTAAATTAATTAAGAAGTATATCTTAATGTGTGTGTGCGAGTTTTTGTTTCTTTAACGTCGACCTATTTAGGCTACTATGGTCAAACACCGACGCCAGGGAGCAGTTTCACCTCACTATCCTTAAAATTTTGCCAAATCCCATGTCTTTCTGTAAGCAGGATAGGGACCTTTAACGTGTTCAACATTGCATGGACACGGGACCGACGGCTTTACGCCCCCTCCGAAGAGCGGAACGTGTAGACATTTAGCTTGCTCAAATACAATTCCACAACCTCGGTGATGTTAATTGTACAGTATGTACTGAAAAAGTAAAAGGGGAACCCTGGGATTAAACCCAGTAGCCTTTGGTTCAGAGGCACACGTTCTTACCACTAAACCACCGAGGCACTATATCTAAATGTAGTTAATAAACGTAAGTAAATTATCATGAAACACTATCCAGGTGGCGTAATTTTAATATTAGCGTCAAACAAAACATGCAGAATTTTTAATCAGCGTTATTCAGGCTCTTCCCACACATGACAGAAAGAATATTAGAAGAATCAAGGATAAGTCTTTAATTTTAAGTAACATATGACACACATTTTTAAAAAGTGCTAGATAATTTTTCTGCACATTCTTATGCATCCACCAGCAAGCCGAAGCAAATTGGGGAATTTCATTCATACCAATTTAATTTGTTCTTTAAAGTTACAAAATACATGGTTTTAAATTTACGCCTACCCAGAGTTTACATCTTAGCGATTTGCTAAGCAGGCTACGATTTTCTGTTACAAGTAATATGCACCAGCATGACAAAGTTTCTGAGAAGAGGTATTCATAATACGAGAAACGACCATCACTGTAATACACAAAATCTGCAATTAAAAGAAAAAGCTTGTTTTTAAGCTTCAGGAGATTCATATTTTGTTGTACAAAAATTAATGATATGTGTAAGGTATAGCGTAAAACGAAAGACACGATAACTTTACAGGTCGTCAGGCCCCACCGCCCTACTTTTCTTATATTTAGGACCTCAAGTTCTGTAACATGATTAAATTTTAAAGCAGTTTTTATTGATTTTTTTACATTGTTCTCATACAAATACAAAACTTCCCTACTTTCTGAATAATGGTGTACCGGATTCCAAAATATGAATTTATATCTTCTACGTTCGCCAAAGAAATGGGAATGTTAGCAGTGTTTTTTCGACCGGTCTAAAAGATCTCATATCTCGCCAAAATCTGCATGAGTTCAAAACTTACCTTTAAATGCTTAAATTACACTACCATTTAAACATTATCTTATAACAGCAAAGCACTTATTAATTCGAGCTCTGCTATTTTCCCTCTCTCTATTCCATCTTTTATAGGAAGAGATATTAGGTTTCAAACCACATATAATTACCTAGGAGGTTCTTAATTTCCAAGCTACTCCATATCATTTCAATACCTAAAGCCATATTATAACAAACATAATATATTTGGTTTCACACGACTGATTCAATTTAAACAATAGGATTAGACAAAAACAAAAAATTCGGGACGCAGCAAGTGCGTTATAGGAGTGAATTTACATTAGACGTTTCAAACTTGCATAACTCAATTTTCTATAAACTTAGAAAGTTGAATTTTGGTACGTAGTAAGGCGTTTTACCAAGCAACACATTCACCAAATTTGATCAAAATCGCTTCGTAATTTTTGGAGATAAAAAATTTTTTCCAAAGAAAACTCAAAATTTTCCCGGAAAACCTTGTCTGCTTTTCCTGGCTAAGGAACTCCTCCAAGCCATTAGTAAAAGAAAGACTATTGCCGAGTTTTATCAGAATACATACATATATATATATATATATATATATATATATATATATATATATATATATATATATATATATAATTAAAACTGACCCCGGATATGGGTTCTAAGGGTGATAGTTCGCGCTCATTTGAAAACATTTTTGCAAAGTCTAATATATATTAAAATTAAATTGCAAAAAGACTCAAATAACAACATTCAGGTCTTTGATATATATAATGTTTTGAATTTAGAAATATGTTGTTTCCAAAACTGCACAAGATATAATTTACTATATATATATATATATATATATATATATATATATATATATATATATATATATATATATATATATATATATATATATATACTATAAAACATAGACCGGTTTAGTCCTAGTTTGGATTCATTAGTATGTCATACCTGTGTTCCAACAAGGGGTATTGTCATAATATAAAATTGCGATTTTTTTGGCTGTTCTAAGTTTCTACACCAGCATACACATACACATACGACACAACTATTCCCCTGAATCATACCACGACAGACATTGAATCACATCACTGGCTAGCTACTTTTGGCGTGACCCATAACAGGAGACAGAGTTTTTGTTCTCGTTTGGACTAATCATTATGCCTATGTTGGCCTTAAGGCAGGCCTTGCTATAATACGCAATTAAGAAAATCGGAAGCATCATTTCTGGTTTTGTGACGGTGTTAGGTTTATACAGCAGCTTTCACGTATACAAAATAAAGCAGTAAGGAAGTTGTGGAAAGAAACTAGCGAGCTAGAACAACTAATTTTCTGCATAATTCCATCACGGGCATTGAATTTTAGTTTCTTCCCACAGCTTCCTTCTTCCGAAACTGTGCGTACGTGGAAGCCTGGAACCGCCTCAAAACCAGAGATGGCGCTTTGCGCTATTTTCCATTGCATATACAGCGTATTTCCTAATTACGTGCATTCATCGACGTATTTATTGACTAATTTCAAGAAGAAAACTTCATATGCACATTTGCCTAATACTGCTTAGTTTTCGAGATACGCTGCGATACCCTTTTGTGATGAAATGGTCTCAGAAATAAATTTCTCTGACTGATACGCACGCAGATAGAGGGCGAGGCCAATGATCATTCATCTCTAGAAAAAAAATCAAGTGTTTAGCACGGATATCAGAATTTCTAAGCAGAACAATAAACATTACACCGAAAAGAAACTCTTGTTCCATAGAGATAAGATCCACGGTTGTCCAGAAAAACAACAAAATATGTTTTCACTTTTCCGTGGCTGGGATAATGAATCTCGTCAAATCATGTTAACATTTCAGTGGCTGATTGTAGAGACTAAGAGAAGAAAATAACTTTATATGGACTTGAGAATCAACATGTTTTGTTATGTTGATATCGGGTGATAAAATCATGAGCTTCTAGTTTTTTTTTGTTTTCGAATTTATCTCCTGATATCACGATAATGAACAGTTTTGATAACCAAGTTTATGTAACGGTATTTTCTTCTCTTAGTATCTACAAGCGATCTCTGAATTTTGAGGATGATTCGACGAGTTTGGTTATCTTAGTGGCGTACCACTATGGGAAAGTCAAATTGTTTTTCTTTAAAACCGTGTATTCTATGGAAATGACACAAAAGTGCCTTTCTGATGTGTTTTTAATCGACTTAGTAAGTCCAGAACTTGTGCAAAATTCCAATTAAAATGTTTTCTTGATGAATGATCATACGTCCCTTTCAATCAGAGAAATTTATGCCTGACAACATCCCATTGCAAAGGAGAAGCTCAATTTGTGTGCCACATTTCATTGAAATATAATGAAGCGTTCAGAAACAAAAATTTGGGTTCCACTAATGACCAGAGAAATGCACAAAACCAAAATATTTTGTGTGTATAACAAAATCTATTGTTATCAGACAAGTATTAAGTTTTCTTGACGCAGAGGTCTAGAAATAGTGGGAAAATTATTTTGAAAATTTTATAGTTTTTCTCCGTATAATGTCAAAGTCGCGATTGGAACCGTCAAAATTTACAATTTTTAGACGAAGAACCTGTAGAATTCTGTAGAAGAAATGTCATAATAAATGTGTTTTACAGATCCCTTAAGTAGCAGCTTCAACCATCAATGTCTTTCATTTCTAAAATATTTGCAAAAAGTTCATTTCAAATAGACCTCTTAACTGATGATTTGGCAGTAGCTTCAGTTATAGCGCTTGTGGTAATAATAGTCTGTACTTTTTCGCCAATTTACGTAGAAGAAAATCGTTATTGAGGAGACCTCGACTTAAGAAGTTTTAAAATATTTTTTCAAAGGTGTGCGAACCAAGCCCCCCTGGATAATTTCAGTCTTTATATGTTTACATATGTACAGGGTGGTGCATTTTTAATGTAAAGCTCAGTATATTCGTCATTAGACCAGATACGAGAAAATATGATAAAAGTTATTTTAGGGTGTTTTGAGCTGCATCTAACAAAATTATGTTGACAATCACAGGTGGCCCATAAGTCGTCGGCGATACAATTTTTCTTTTTTTAATGGTATACCCCATTTATTGTAGCATTATTGTACTTTCCATCCAATTTAAGTGCATGCTTGTAAGGAGAACAAATTTGTATCGCTCATCGTTTTCGAGTTATTTTAATTGTTTTTCAACATTTTACATTTTGAAACATATCAAAAATTGTGATTGGCGTTTTTGCCAATGAAAATCAGAGCTCCATGAAAATGCATTTAGGAAGGTTCTCAATTACATTATTTTAAAAAAAATCGGGAAGCCATATACAGGAGCTCTTATATTACTTGGCAAATCTTTGTAAAAAAAGGCGAATTATGATGAAACAGATTGTTTACAAATCTGCATGTAAACATTTTTTAAATTTCTGTCAAAACGCTTTCTGTGAGTAATTGTATCTTGCCTGGTGTAGTTTTTGTGTAAATTACGTGGATAGGTTCATTGGCCACGAAAGTCAGCGTAGTTTTTTTGGGAAGATTTTCAATTTATCTTCGGAAAATTTGTTGTTGTTTTTCAAACAAAAAGTTAGTTTGATAAAATACGGTACATTCTTTCTAATATAAAGGTTACACTGTCTACTAAAATTCATGTCTCTTTTTAAAAAACATATTAACATTAAAAACAGTAGTATGAAAATTTGCTACCATAACGCACTTGCTGCGCCCAGACTTTAGTGAATTTTACTCAAATATTTCCATAAAATTCATTTCAGATAGACCCTTTCTCTGATGCTCTGGCAGTTAAGATTTTATGGTTTAATAGCCTATAATTTTTAGGAAATTATGGTAGAAAAAAACTCAATATATCGGTTAATATACAAGATACGAGAAAAATTGTATATTAATTTAAGCTTTTCTTGAGCTGCGTCTTATAAAATTAATTTTACAACCACACAGTGGTTCATAGGTTGTTGGCGATAGAAACGTTCTTTTTTTTAATTGAACACCTCTTATGGATGTTTGCGTTTTTCATCAAAATATAATACATGTTTGTGAGAAAAGACTTTCGGGACGCAGCAAGTGGTAGCGAATTTTCATTAAATTCTTTAAATTTTGATAACTCAATTTGCTTTTAACTTAAGGTTCGTTGGCTAGGAATCAATTTTTTTCGGGGACATTTAAGGTTTATTTTAGGAAACTTTTAATACAGTTTAAACAATAAACTCATTTTGGTAAAATATGTTACATTGCTTCTACTACAATGTAGGTTGTACTGGCAACCAAATGTGATATCTGCTTTTATTAAAAAAGGCATATTTGCTATTAAAAACATTTTAATGAAAATTCACGTCCATACTGCACTTGCTGCATCCAGACTTTTTAAAATTAGGTATGATTTTTCTGCACCAGAATAAAAAACCTGTATATATATATATATATATATATATATATATATATGGTAAAAGATTATTAATTGTATGTTAAATTGATGTAAACTGAAAGTAACCTGACTGTGGCTGTTTCCTGAAGGAAATTTGATTGAAAAATACACTCGGTGGTTGGCCATTGTCTTCCGGGGGCACTCAACAGCACACGGTTCCCCAGGTGGTCACACGTTCCAAGTACTAACCGTGCCCTGCTTAACTTTGTGATTTTTAATGAACACAATTTTTTTCTTCCTCACTTTAAATTAATTCCTTAGATCACTGATTGACTTGTCTCTGTTTATAAGAACATCAATCTTGAACCTCAAAAGTTCTTTTTTTCCTCCATTTTCCAAGAATGTTTATTCAACAAACCGTTCCCATCAACCCGTGCCTAATTTTCAAAATAATATGGTGAAATAACTCACTGTTTCTGTCAACATCACTTTCGATTATTGCCTTTATAACCTTACACTCACCATCTTTACAATCAAAACCTTCAAAAACGAAACTGTCCGCACAGTTATCGTCCTTTGTACATTTGAAATGTATTAATTGTCTTTAAAAACTAGAGTTGACACCATTGACAACTTTTATTATTTTACTCTTTAAACGCATATTTTTTCATTTCCCTGCGAAAACACACCAGCACTTGACACCATTTAACATTTTTATAATAGACAATTTTCATGGGTTTTCTATTACAGGAATTTAACATTTACTTGAATTTTTTATACATAGAACATTTTGACTTGCATGAAAATATCAGAAAACATATGTAATGGACAGAAAAAGACTTTTTAAATAAAAAAAACTCGAATTATTATCATGTGACCGCGAACATTCTATTATTGGTCGTGACGTACTTGGACAGTGAATAAATGACGTGTTTACATTTGCCTCATGGTATGATAAGTACGGTGGCTTGTTTCTCAACATCGGTGTGAAATTTATTCTTTTATTGTGTTTCTTCTTGTCGAGTAGCGTAAAGTGTCTTCCATTATTACCATATAAGTCTTTCCTGTTGTTGCAGTTGAAGTTTCTCCGAAAGCTTCTTCACTCAAACTCCTTCTATTTCTTTCTGAAGCTGTGCTCTTTCGACTGGAGATGCTTCATTTAGCCGTTCTAAATCAAAAATATGAGGTACTACTTTTTTTCAATCTCGGTTTCACATTCTCCATGAGTTTATTTCGCCAAAAATTGCCAATCTCTTGTTCTAACTGAAATAATACGTCATAGTAATGGATGATAAGAAGTTCAACCTAATATCACTTATAGTCATTGTGAAAATGAGGAGGTACTTATAGTAAAACGGTCCTCACAACAATATAAGGCGGTGTTCTCAGATAACTGTGAATTTTTCCTTTCTTTACGCTTTATAAATTAACATCATTGCTTTCTAATTTGAGACACTTTTGGAACAATCAAAAATAGTTTCTCTGAAGTTTCTATAGTCTTATTTGTACACATTGGTACCATACAGAATTTATAAGCTTTATGTTTCATATTATCAAATAAAATCACGTGCAGAAGCTAATATTCAATCAATAGCTTGCAACACATGATGTAAACACAGAGAAGCAAGCTCATTGTCATTGTTGACATTACCGCCCAGTGACGTCACAGATCATGCCGGCCAAATAGTGGTGTTTGCAATCAGTTATCAAATTCGCACTTTGAATTTTTTTTTAATTGTTAATTTTGTAGCATGTAGTATGAAAAAAATATTAAAAATCATCTTTGTGGTATGTGTATTAGATGTGACAAGAAAAAAGACATACAAATTCTCTATTTATACATTTCTTGCCTTTGTAGACTTGAGAAGAGAATTCGATAGGGCGGACTGAAACTATTGTTTTACTAAACAAAGTACGCTTCTCACTAATAAAAATGTCAACTTGGTCCTGAGGAATCAGTTAATTAGGTCACACGTGTGGTAGTATATGGGATAGAAAGCTGGACTTTGACTAACCAACACATGAAGAAAATAGAAGCTTTTAAAATATGGACATGGCAAAAAATAACAAAGAAACGATATACTGATATAAAGACGAATAAAACTGTGCTAAAAGAGGTAAGCGTAGAAATATGTTTGCTGAAAGACACTGCGGGGAGGAAAAAAATTTTTAAGGACATATTCTGAGACATAATAACTTTCTGAGAACAATCTTTGAAGGGCACATATTTGTTAAAAGAAGCAAGAAGTAAACCAAGTGGATAACTTATAGAAAACCTAGCAATAGGTAAAGGTAGACCCAGGGAAAAAATCTAGAAAACCTGGTACAATAGATAAAATGAGGAAGCTACAATAAAATGAAGAGGGCTGGTGGAGACAAAATATCATGGTTGCGACGACAGGCTTACATCGCTTTCAGACTGTGATTAGAATAAACCTTATTTATAGACTCAAATGTAGTAGCACATTATCCATATTGGTCTGAGATAAAGCAACCACATTCTAGGCGGTTGTCTGCTTAACTGTTCAATTGTACGGTACTATAAACAACTTATGCGTGGCTCACCATATTTAGGATAATAATCAGCACATATATACATAAAACCTGAAGCTTATCAAAAATGTTAGCCGACCAGTGAAATTAGGCGCTACGAGAGTCTTTATATCGCTAAGGCCATAAACAGCAAAGTTTGTTTAAACCGAGCTCCACCACTGCTCAATAGTTTACCGCTGGAACTGTCTCTTTTATATAAAAGACATGTCGAAACTGAGTAGGAACAATTAAAATGGGATTTTAAAGGGACTTCCGGAAATTAAAATATGAAAGCTTGTTTGTGATTCCTTTCTTTAGGGTGTCTGCCTTTTACCTGACACTTAATATAAACACAATGTTTGGTAGTTGAGAGTTTATAATTTTTCATCCCCCAATGACGCTAACTTTGTTAGTGACACGACCGTCAGCTCTTTAAAAATGTGTTTTGGGTTCTCCAAGTGTACTTATTATTTGTGAAATTATTCACAGCACCAGGTACGTATTCATATATAAACATAGCCCATATATGGATATAGGCGCTACCAGTAGAAAAACGAATTAATAATTCCTGCATGAAAATGTAAAAAATATTCTAAACAGGTACTCAAAACTATTGCAGACCTGTTTTATTGGGCGATTTATGACTTTGTTTCTCTGTATTTTAAACATTTGAAATTTATGCCCTTAGTATGTGGGTCATGGTTTTTTCTGCTGCCCATATTTTCACTGATCTAGTTTTTCTATTTAATTCCATTAAATACGTTTTCTTTATAGCCCATATAAATTTAGTACACGTTTGTTTACAGTCGTGGTCGCAGAGTAGAATAGCACTTTAGTATCACTCAGTTAAACATTTCATTTGGTTAATACCCTGGTTAGTATCGTCTAAGAACGAAAAAAGATGTGAAACGAAGTGAAAAGTGAATAATTGCGAAAGCCAATTAAGGAGTTTACTAAGTTAAGGAATATATCTATGCTCTAAACAAATAGGTTTTTCTCGAAACTTTCTCTCTGTCGTTTATGCAACGCATTTATTTTAAACTGAAATGCAAGAAAAGGTGTTTTGCATGTACATTTGTTTTTGTTGTTTACCTTTATTGCTATAAATCATACATGTTTATTCAATATGTCTTAAACAGAATCGATCGCTTTTACTTATTTTTAGTTCTCTTTGCTTCGCCTGAATATTTCTGACTTGGCTTAAGTGACCTAACATACCCATGCTTGCATCAAAGTCAATAGGCAGATGCATTGTGATGAGAAAAGTGTATTCGAGTCTAACAACGATTTTGGACAGAAATTCGTTTCAGAAGGTTCAAAAATATTAGTTAAATGCATCTGTTTGTTTAGGTTTAGGTTTAGAGGAAAAGCTAGCCACTGAATCTTAATCACTGTGATCTTTAGAATCTATTCTGATGCTCCCATGTTAAACTGTAGGGTGCCCTCTTCAGCTTTTTTTAGAGTTCACAGCCTAGAGAGATGCACCCATGCGTAGCTTTTAGCTTTTGGTGTTTCGTCCCTAAGTGACTGGAACTCCATTTTCGTTAGGTCTTTACATTGGCATAGTACATAGAGTCAGGTATTGCCTTTTACTTGAGAGAATGCACCTGCAGAGTTGCATCGATATCTTCATTTTCCAGTCACCGATACAACATAAGCAAAAACATGATGAGGATCCACATACAGAAAATTAATGCCCCGCTTAATAAATAAAATACGTGCTTACTGTCCTGCAGCCCTATACAACCTCATAGAAGCTAACTACCATTGGGCTATATGCGCCTTTAACGGACTTTTACCACTTCGTCCGGAGGGGACCATGTTATTAAGGGCCTTCGTCCCTCCTGTGTTACAGTCAATTCCCAAAGCCATCATTTACTCTCTCAGAAATCCAGTCCCTATGAGGTGTGTTTTTTAACGGTGGTGTCGCCTGTCCCTTCTGGCTTGCATGGCCGAATTGCATCTAAGTAACCCCTGTGAGTGTTAATTTTCGGACTTCTTATGAGTTAGATATTTTGCAGTGCCCACGTTATTTGTCCCAGGATAGCAAAACATTGGGTCTACTTCAACAGAGCCATGCATGGTCAAGTAAGGAATTATTGAAATGGGGTGGGCCTGGTGCCTACTGGGAAATGCTCGCTGAGGCTTATAACACCGGGACATTTAACTTGTTTTACTACAACTTTGTTTTTTTTTCTGCGAAAAAACAAGTTCATTTCGAGATGGAAACAAGATAAGGCTAATAGTACGAAAGCAAAAAAAGTGTCTGGATAGGATAGACTAAAAGGAAAGAGCATGCCCAGGGACAAGTGTAAATGAAAGCAGACTCAAAAGTAAAGACCCTCTTTCCGCGTTTTTTGGGTATACTCCAAAAAGAGTAGCAACCCATCCTCGTTGCATTTTCGGTACCCCGGGCCAGTATGCTTTGGAATGAATTCGTCACAGAGATTTTAAAGTTCTTTTAGTGTAAATTTATGTAAATAGTGTGCTAATTGTTAGCAAAAGAAAATGTAATGACAAATGGAAAGACAAGCATTTCCGACATCTAATCAGAACGTCATTGTAAAAGTACAGTCGCAAGATGGTTTTCCCGTTTCAAAAATTTTGACATGAGCGATTCGCCACGTTGTAGAAGACCATCCGGCTTTGATGAATATCTTTTAAACGCTTGAATTCATGGTGTTCCACTTCAACCAACTGAATAAATGTCCAGCATGATGGATTTTTAGCAGTCGACCATATTACGACATTTGAATTACATTGGCAAAGTTAAAGTATTGGTTCTATGGCAGCCGTATGCTTCGAGCGAAAACTACAAAATCAGCTTGTTAACGTTTAACCCGCATGGTTTTCCCGTTATCGTTTAGTTCGTCAACCCACATCGGTCATTTTTGACACACGTTAATAAAAATCAAGTCTTCTTGTCAACATTAAAAAAATAAAAACATACACTTTAAAACTAACCTTTAACTTTTAAAAATTTTTATGTGATATGCTTCTGTTTGTTTATATGGAATTTCCTGAGGTCGTTTTGTCTGTTTGTTGCTTTCGTCCGTTAATATAAAATGGGTCCAAAATAGGAGTTGAAACGTTGAGTTTTAAACAATTTTGAACGTGGTTCTATACAAAAATCCAGTATTTTTCACATTTATATAAAATAAATTGTGTTTTAACACATATGCAAAATGACCTGAATTAGTAGTCTGTAGCCCACCACTAAACTTGATGATACATAGTTACAAATATTTCCAGATAATTCACTAAGTGAAGATTGGAACCTGTGATGAGCACTCATAAGCACACTTGCATAATTTATCCTCTGATGACGTTAACTTAGCCAGTGAAACGATTGTCACGTCTTCTAAAATGTGTTGTGGTGGTTTGGGTTCTACAAGTGTTCTTATTTCCAGATAATGCTTAACAGTCTAAAATTGTAACCGGTGACACTCCAATCTTAGTGGGCATCCGTACAATTCTCTTCTGATTTTCACTTCTGGCATAATACCATTAAGAAATAAAATTTTTCTTAATGCAAAAATACATTATATATATATATATATATATATATATATATATATATATATATATATATATATATATATATATATAAAGGCAATGTTGCCATGTTTGCTTTAGCTCACTGTAAATGTGGGTTATAGGGATCTCACTTTGAGCTCGTTTTAATGAATTTTTAAGTTTATAAGTCTATATTAGCAAACCTCTACTACGAAGCTTGCTAAAATAAACACAAGCATATGTCAAAAGAATTTCTAAAAGTCAAATGTATCTGTAGATGTTTTCATTGCAAATTTATATTCTATTTAATTTTAATTAATAAACTTTGTAACTTTTATTAATTGAAGTTTGCCTGCTGCGAAACAGAAGTTTATAAAAGTTTTAGTTAATTAAGTGTAAAGAACTAGTACACTCGTTAAACATTGCTCAAATCTAAAGTTTGTTTCTTCCTAGAAAAAGTACACATTTCGATAAATTTAGAACCTAGGACATGCCTCTCATTTCTACCTTTTTACAACTAATAAAATTAACGCCAGCCGTTTTCTTGACTACGGAAAAATCTACCATTTCCTGTCGATTGTACTAGATTTACTAAGTGTTAAAGTTACAAATTTAAGTTTTTGTTTGAGGATGGAAGTTTCTTACGTAACATTAGGTATATGCGACAGCATCTTCGAAATGACAGCTATTTTTGTATATTAATTTGGCAGAACATTTTGGACTTTATAGCATTAACAGGTCAACAGTATTGTTATACAGGGTGATTCATTACTAAGTGTACATACTTCACCTGCCTATGTAGGTCACTTGAGCGATTCCAGAGCACCTATCGTAAGTGGATCAATAATTCTTGTTTACGAAGATACAGGGTGTTTTAGTGATTCTGTCTAATTTTTTCTTGGATCATAATTTTAGAACCACTAGAAATGAAGTAGCAAAATTTGGTGTGTATATTTTGCTCAATCAGCTATATCGATTTCTCAATTTAGCAGAATCAAATTACAGGTTAGATCAGAAAAATGTGCCCCAATTGTTAAATCGGAACACCCTGTATCGAAAATGTTAAAAATACGTTGTAAAATTTGGCACGAGCATAAAAAATAGAGCAAACAAAGTACATTTTTAAATTGCGCATCTCAGTTTTCTGTTAACTTTTTTTATGAGAGGTAATTCTACAAACCTCATAAAAATGTATCTCATACAAAATACCGATTTCTCTTTATCACTGACTACTAAAGTTAGTAAAATTCATACAACGTAAGTCCTGAAAAATATTCAACCATTCAATTAAAACCAACAGGTTTACACATTACTTTATAAAGTTGAAATTCCCATAGGAAGGCTTTGATTACAACAATTAGGAGTTTAAACAAACAAATACGTTGTCAAATGTCTGACAGTTGATCTTTTTTTTGTTCCCTCAGGGCTCGTCCGCGGCCTTGCCGCCCCGATAGCACTGCAACCTTTGGTTGATTGTGCATACCCTTAGTCTTACTCCACCCATTCCAAATTCACTGTGCCTTGAACTAGTCTGCACAGCGATTGGTAAGGTGAAGTTTTATATTGCTTTGTCTTTGGTCTAGACTGACCGTAGATCAGTTGTCTTTTGCGGTCCAGAGCTTTACACTCGCACAAGATGTGCTGGGCTGATTCCTCCCCCTCGCTGCAGGGTCTGCATGCGAGGTCTCCAGTTGATCATTGCTTAAAGATTAAGCTAAGCTTTGTTCAACCTTTTCTCGTATAAATAATAATAATCTTCAAAGCAAAGTGACTCAAAATTTTTCGAACGGAGAATATGGAGATACGTTGTATGTTTATGGGTTTTTATGGAAACGGTCGAGCGGCTGCCAGAAAATATGCTAGAAGATTTTCAGGACACTGTATACCTAATTATCAGACTTTTTCTAAAGTATTTACTTATCCCGAAGAACATGGGCGATTTCCAACTGCAAAACTGAATGAACGTCAAGAAATACGCTATTTAGAACGTGAAGATTTTTTATTAAGTACCTACGGTTGAAAATAATCCTAAGATTGTCACCCGAAGAATTGAAAGTGCATATTCCACAATCTACTGTGTGACGAAGATTAAAAAACATCGACTTCACCCTTATCATATGCAAGTAATCCAGAGGCTGCAGCCAGAGGATTATGACCCAGCTTAAATTTTAGTCAGTGGATTATTAGAAACCGAAGAAATTTAGATAAGATACTGTTTACTGATGAGGCGCAATTTACAAGCGATGGTGTATTTAACTCCAGAAACTCACACGTTTGGGCAGAAAATAACCCCCATTCTGTGAGGCAGTCAAGGTGGCAACATACATTTTCTATAAATGTTTAGTCTGACGTTTTTAATGGCCATTTAACTGGACCATCCATTCTTCCAAATAGACTAGCAGATGAGATTTACCTAGATTTTATCGAAAACGTGTTGCCTGTCTTGCTAAAAAGAAAAATATTGACGAAATTTTTTTAACGCGATGCAGCTACTCCACATTTGAGATTAATTGTGGGAAATTTTCTCAATCAAAATTTCCCAAATCGGTGGATAGGCTGCGGTCGACCTATTCCGTGGCCATCGAGCAGTCCAGATTTTATTGTGCTAGACTATTACTTAAGGAAACTAGAAAGCAATGGTTTATGCTGAAGACGCTAATAGCGAGAAGCAGTTGCTCGAAAGAATAACAAGTTCGTGTGAAGATATAAGAAATGATCCTGGTAAAATTAGGAGATCAGTCAACAGTTTGCTTAAAAGGGCTGGAATGTGTATTTATAAAAACGGTGGTCATTTTGAATAATATTTGTAAACTGAAATGTAATTACCGAAGATACTTTTCTTGATTTTATAAAAATCATTTGTCTTTGCAAGATTCGTTTTTTAGTGTTAATTTGTTGTAAAATTTCCTTGTATGAAAAAAAAATTATTGAAAACTGAGACGCGCAATTTGGAAATGTACTTTATTTGCCTTATTTTTTTCTGCTCTTTCCAAATCTTAAAACATATTTTCAAAATTTTTGATACAGGCTGTTCTTTTTGAGATTTTACAATTTGGCCACATTTTTCTAACCTGCTCGGACCTGACCTGACCTATATTTTGTTTCCGCTAAATAGAGAAATTAATATAGCTGATTGGGTAACTACACACCAAATTTTGCTTCTTTATACTCACTGGTTCTGAAATTATGGTTCAAGGCAAAAATAGGCAAAATCAGTAAAAAACCCAGTATCTTAAGTACACTTGGAGAACCCAAATCGCCACAACACATTTTAAAAGACCTGACGATCGTTTCACTAACCAAGTTAGCGTCATCAGAGGATAAAACATTCTAAATACTTAAAAACTAACATAAACTTATATACCGGATCTCAGGTAAAGAGATCGAACCGAGATGAGACACTACTCGTAGGCAAATTCCAAAGTGTATTGTATTTTTATCGCCGGACAAGGTCTATGCGCCATCCCTACTGCTTTATCTAAAAAGTGTCCATCTGTAATAGTTTTAAGAAAGTTCAACGACAGCTAAATTAACAACGATTCCTTTGGCGGCAATAACTGTATACTTATGTTATCGGTAAAACGTGCCGAAAACGTGGGAATTTTATTTAGCAAAGCAATCGATCAAGTGACTCGTAATTGGCGCTGGTGAAGTGTTCATACATTTTTTGTTGTAACTATATTTCGCAATATATATATATATATATATATATATATATATATATATATATATATATATATATATATATATGTATATATATATATATATATATATATATATATATATATATATATATATATATATATATATATATATATATATATATATATATATATATATATATATATATATATATATATATATATATATATATATATATGAGACACTACTCGTAGGCAAATTCCAAAGTGTATTGTATTTTTATCGCCGGACAAGGTCTATGCGCCATCCCTACTGCTTTATCTAAAAAGTGTCCATCTGTAATAGTTTTAAGAAAGTTCAACGACAGCTAAATTAACAACGATTCCTTTGGCGGCAATAACTGTATACTTATGTTATCGGTAAAACGTGCCGAAAACGTGGGAATTTTATTTAGCAAAGCAATCGATCAAGTGACTCGTAATTGGCGCTGGTGAAGTGTTCATACATTTTTTGTTGTAACTATATTTCGCAATATATATATATATATATATATATATATATATATATATATATATATATATATATATATATATATATATATATATATATATATATGTATATATATATATATATATATATATATATATATATATATATATATATATATATATATATATATATATATATATATATATATATATATATATATATATGCTTTCGAACCCGTTTAGCCGTCCTGGTTTTCTAACATTTTTTATTAATTTCAGATTATCTTTATCAACGTGATGATTATTATCCCAAATATGCCGGGCGACGGCAGACTTATCTACAGTACCGTAACGTAATTGGGATATGTGTTCTTTGAATCTAATTGCAATCGATCTTTTTGTTTGTCCGACGTATTTAAGATTACAGTCTTTACAACTTATTTCATAAATTCCCGACATTTTGTCCGCGCTATCCTTGCCTTTTGGGTTACCTAGCGGACAAAATGTCGGGAATTTATGAAATAAGTTGTAAAGATTGTAATCTTAAATACGTCGGACAAACAAAAAGATCGATTGGAATTAGATTCAAAGAACACATATCCCAATTACGTTACGGTACTGTAGATAAGTCTGCCGTCGCCCGACATATTTGGGATAATAATCATCACGTTGATAAAGATAATCTGAAATTAATAAAAAATGTTAGAAAACTAGGACGGCTAAACGGGTTCGAAAGCATATATATTGAGAAATATAGTTACAACAAAAAATGTATACACACTTCACCAGTGCCAATTACGAGTGACTTGATCGATTGCTTTGGTAAATAAAATTCCCACGTTTTCGGCACGTTTTATTGATAACATAAGTATACAGGTATTGCCGCCAAAGGAATCGTTGTTAATTTAGCTGTCGTTGAACTTTCTCAAAACTATTACAGATGGACACTTTTTAGATAAAGCAGTAGCGATGGCGCATAGACCTTGTCCGGCGATAAAAACACAATACACTTTGGAATTTGCCTACGAGTAGTGTCTCATCTCGGTTCGATCTCTTTACCTGAGATCCGGTATATAAGTTGTGTTAGTTTTTTAGTATTTAGAATGTTTCATCCTCTGATGACGCTAACTTGGTTAGTGACACGATCGTCAGGTCTTTTAAAATGTGTTGTGGTGATTTGGGTTCTCCAGTGCTCATCACAGGTTCCAATCTGCACTTAGTGTACCCTGTATCTTATTACATAAGAGGGCGACGTATGTACCCTTACCAATGTATCACCCTGTATAATACCCCCTTTAAACAGGAAATATGGGATATATTTGTAAATTTTTTGAACAAGATAAAGTCCGTATGACGCAGCAAGTGAGTGATGGAAGTGAATTTTCATAAAAAAATTCTAATAGGAAATATGCAAGCAGGCATCAATCTGGTTACCGGTATAACCTATATAGTAGGAACAATATACCATATTTTATCAAAAAAACTTATTGTTTGAAAATGTACAAAACTTTTCCGAAAAGAAACTTTCAAGGTTTCCGAGAAAACTGGTTTCCTAGCCAACAAACATTAGGTTAATAGCAAATTGAGTTATTGAAATTGGAAGCGCTTAAGAAAATTCGCTACCAAAACGCAATTACTAAGTGTAGTTTTTTTCTCACACACACACACACACACACACACACACACACACACACACACACACACACACACACACACACACACACACACACACACACACACACACACACACACACACACATACATGTTTAGCAATATTTGTGGCATCTCAGACAAAGTCATCACTTATGGCACTTTGGTGTTTGGATACTGGATATGATTGTGCCACCTATGAGAATATCTCAGAAGTAATCAACTTGTTGATACACTTGCTCTAAAGAAATCTATAAAGAAATTTAGTTTATGGCACGCATGCCATTTAGCTTTTCATTTGTGCATGTGTATTTTTGATGCCATTATTGTGGATGAGGCTGGCACATTTTACACGGGATGCCATAATTGAGACGCGATGTTGTCAGATATGAACAATTTTACCTCATTGTTCTGAAGCCATTTAAATTGTATTTTTATATTTTGTTGATGCAAACAATTATTAAGATGAACGCTTTGTTTTCTCATTTGTTATTTTTAGGATGAAAATTTACGAATCCTTAAATTAAAACTTTTATTTCATAAATTATATTCTCATAGTTTTAAAATTGACAATATTATCATAAAAGAGCTGTTAGATCCTTTAGTCCGTGCAGAAAAGAACTACTCTTGGCTTAGTCTTTTATATTGTTGCTTTACAAGCTGCAGCTTAGATAATAACATCAGCATTATACATGCCAGTTATAGTTGCATAATTTTACAATTAGTATTAATTCACATTTATAGTAAAATAAGACTACACATGCACAGTTGATATCAGCCTATGTACCAAATGTCTGACCTACTTACTTGAAAGTTTAAGAAGTGTAAATGATAGCGACTACTCATGCCATACATTATTTTTTATATTTTAGTGAATTTTGATAGAAAAAAATCACTAATAGAAAGATCCGGATGTTTGATTTTTTTTCAAATGAGTGAGATAGGAAGGTTTACGTTATAAATATATGATAAACTATATATAAAATTAATTAACTATGGGTATATAAAATTAAGATCTCTATCTTTCAAGATAAAAAAGTTATAAGCATTTTACTGAAACAAATGTTATTGACGCCAGATCATTTCTATGAAAATTCACTACCATGATGCACTTACTGCGACCAGCCTTTTTTAACTGTTTTGTTTAACGTCGGCTTATTTCCGCGACTATGTCTAGTTACCGACGTCAGGTGGCAGTGTCATTTCGGCAAAATTTTAATTTTTGTAAGGACGGTAGGAATCTTAAGCATTTCCTACATCGCATGAACACGACTGCTTAACATCCCCTCTAAAGGGTGGTGCGTGTACACATTTAAATTGCTCAAACTCAATGTTATAACCTCAATGGGTGTCTGTACTGAGAGGATCATTTTGCATATAAAAATATTTTAGTCGTATCATAATTAATGTGCAGATAAATCTTCATTCGCTTTTAGCAGGAATATGTTTATTCCACCCTTTGATGACGCTAGCTTTATGAGCGAAACGATCGTCAGGATTAAAAAAATGTTTTGTGATGAATTGGGTTCTGCAAATTGTACTTATATAAGTTGGTGAAAAAAAGATTTTCTGAATTTGTATTTGTTGTATTTTATGTATTTCTTTATTTTTAGAGACTAAATTCAATTTTTTATAGATTACTAGGTGGAGGTTTAGTTATTATGAAACTTTATTTAGCCGAGAAAACTAAAGAGGGCAAGTATTTCTTGTTTGCAAATTTTACATTAAAAATTGCTGTCAAAGTCGAGATTTGTTGCATTACGTTATTGTATTCAAATACTCAAGGTGAGTTAGTAAAGTAGGTTTGCCGTTTATGCCTAAACCTTTTTAATAATAATATATATATATATATATATATATATATATATATATATATATATATATATATATATATATATATATATATATATATATATATATATATATTATATGGTTACTAAGTATGCGATAATCAACCAAGACTTGAATTTCCTGAGAAAATGTGAGATGTTTGGTAATATTTGTATTCTGTACCCATAAACTTCTGAAACGATATATTACTCGATTTTTAATGAAAAAGTGTCAATTTTCTTCAATCATTCCTTTTTTTTCTGAAGCGATTTTACTGACAACCAATCCAGACTATCTGCCTACTGCCTGTGTACTAAATTTGATGTCGAGTGCTTATACTTACAAAATAATTTCATAGTTCACGTCGACATGAACAACCCCTACTTGATTTCCTTGGAAAATATGAAATTGACCTTGGTTGGACCTTGAAGGTGTTCGTGAAGATCAAATACAACGTCACCAGATAATTAGGAACAAATCCTGGAGCTTTTGTCTGGAACTTTTTCCCCGCGACTTTCGAGTTATTTTGGAACCCTAATTTTGGGACAACACAAAAGTGCAAAATTCACACTATCAACCCCAACCCCACTAAAATTTAATGCCGAAATGTGAATTTCCGATGAAAAGAATAAGAGGAAGAACTAAACTCTACATACTCTTAATAATCTAATGGCGTATTCTTTCAACACTGAATTCATATTCTACCCTACTTCAAGTTCATAATAGAATATCACAAGTGTTAAAATTGAAAGTTTTCTAACAAACAAATAAACCCTGAAATGATGTATTACTCGATCTTTAACGAAAAATGGTAATTACTAAAGCACCCCTCATTTCTCCCCTACCTCCGGGAGCGATGTTACCGAAAAGCATTCAGAACAGTTCGTTTATCGGGTAACTGTATACCAAATTTAACGACTATATCTCAATTCATTCAAAAGTTATCGTTCATGCTAACAGAAGTACAGACCAAACGACAAAAAAATTATCGTCCTGAAATAATATTTTTTATGTTTTAGACTTTTACGCCGTTATGGCAAAAAAAAATTCGAAATTTATGTTATTGATACCAACTTCCACATGTATTGACAATGTGAAAGTAAATATTTATTACATACACACAATATAAATTATGGACGCAGCAAGTGCCATTTATGGTGGCGATTTTTTATTAAATGCTTCAAATTTGAATAACTCAATTTGATATAAACCTAGAAAGTTGAATTTTGCTATACAGTAAGGTTTACTGGAGCAACACCCATCACATTTCATCAAAATAGCTTTGATATATATATATATATATATATATATATATATATATATATATATATATATATATATATATATATATATATATATATATATATACACGTTCCAAATCTGTAAACAGAACCTAATCGTCCAAGGAACTGGCGACTATCGTCGTCTTTATAATACTAGGGGTATTCTGGACAAGTAGGTATAGTCAAAACATGTTCGAAATAGTAAAAGTCATTTATGATTTCTCAAATTAAGTATTTTATTTGAAAATTTGTTAACAATGACATTTTCATAATTTTTAATTACTGAATGTTCTTCAAAGCTTTAGCCCTCTTCTTCACTTCATTTTTAACGCAAAATTTGATGTCACTCCATTTCCTATTTTTCAAAATTGGGTGTTTTTCTTGACATGCTAGGCATTCTTTTTGTCTAGGTGTGATGTTGTTCTTTATATGGAGCTTGAAATACTCGAAAACCTTTGACCTGTCTTCAGACGACCACGTCTTCTTTGTTAGTGTAGAATTCTTGACTGTAAAACAAAATGCAATTTAGAATGATTAGAAAAAGTAAAATATTCTCTACAAGAGTAGTAGTATACACTACACATATTTTTCCAGTGTTTCTCATACATTCTACGTGATGGAACTATTAACCAAGACTTTGTGTAATGCTAACGGAATCATTACTTACAGAACCACCTCTAGAATGTTTGTCTGAAGGGTTCAACCACTGTATTTCAAATTCACCCGGATCGTTTTAAGTGATTATTAAAAACATACAAATACACTAAAAAATGGTTTATGTACCATATACATTTATTATTTGTGAGTTTTGGTTCAACTGTCTGAGAAATGTTTGATATTTCATCTGAAACTTTCTAGAATAATACTTATCTTGAGGCTGAAAGATCATGACTATTTAAAAACCCATTTTTGCCAAAACAGGTGTATACACTCAAACAAAGATTTAAACATAATCATTGGAGGATATACTGCTCTGTGTCTCAGAAACTGTTGAATAAATTTTCGGCCAGAGAATGAAAAAAAAATCATAAAAAAAAATCAAGATAAATGTAAATGCTTAAAATAAAATTCTTCTTTTTCTAATTTTATATCCGAAAATATCCCCTCCCATCCGCCAAACATTTCAAAACGAATTAAAAAAGTAAAGGTTTTAAGTGATGGTTCTACCACACCAAGTTTTATTAATATATCATCCACTTAAAAGGAATAGGAAAAAACAGTGAGACCATAACTCCTTTAATTACATATGTGCTTTTTACAATTTTTCCATACTAATTTAAAAGAAAGCTGTATCTGGGTGCCTTATTTGAAAGGGAATACTTTTGGGATTTTATTTCGTATATTTAATTATGGTAGCGAATTTTCATAAAATTATTTTGATCTTTCAAATTTTTAGTTCAATGCTTAAAACTTTTTTGTTTTGGTAACTGATCTAAATTTTGGCGTATAGTATACGTTTTAGAACAGAAATCTGTGCACTAAATTTCGTTGTAGTAGTTTTGTTATTTTCAGATATACAAAAAATTTCTGAAAGAAAACTCCGGAAAAACTCGTTTGATTTTCATGGCTAACGAATGCATCTAAGCCATTTACAACACAATTTTCGGGAGGCAGCAGGTGTTTTATGGTAGCGAATTTCCATTAAATGCTTACATTTTGTAT
This sequence comes from Tillus elongatus, assembly GCA_964006375.1. Lineage (NCBI taxonomy): Eukaryota > Metazoa > Arthropoda > Insecta > Coleoptera > Cleridae > Tillus > Tillus elongatus. Next base: position 155,646,532 of record OZ023263.1, on the reverse strand, counting down.
AAACCTATAAAGTTGAATGTCGGTATGTAGTAAGGTATTTACAAGGACACAAATAAAAATTCAAACTGACCTTGGTTTCGGGTTCTAGGGGCCCAAATTCGGGTTCATTAAAAAAAAATTTGCAAACTCTCACCATAGATACCTCTCTATTAGTTATTTTTTTTTAAATAAAAATTCCCTAAAAAGATGCTCCTCACCAAAATGCATTAAAATCGCACACTAGGAGACACAGACCGATCTCGTCCAATAGGTCGGACTCCCACTGGACTCTTAGTATGTCATATTTATCCTGCAATAGGTGGGCCTTAATGCAGGCACTGTCGTATAATGCATAGAATTGCGCGAGGCGCTCCTTTTGGTTTTGCGACGGTTCCGGCCTTCTACAACGGCTTCCACGTACACACATTTACAGCAAGTAGGAAGCTGTGGAAAGAAAGCTGGCGAGCGAACACAACTACTCCCCTGGCTAATACCACGACGGCGCGTTGAATCACACTACTCGCTAGCCACCATCACTTTAGCTATAGAACATATAAAAATGTAAACTGAGCCCGAATATGGCTTCTATGGGTTCTGGTTCGCGCTCATTTGGAGGTATTTTTTTTTTAGATTCAAATGTGGCTATCTCCTAATTTTTATAAAAATTCGGTGACAAAAAATCCGACGAATTATACTTTAAAGACTTCCATATTCGCGGTATGTGTAAAAATTTTCTATTTGCTTTAGTTACTTGTTTTAACATTTTAGAATCATTGAAGACTAATGTCAAGAAACCTGCAAAAGCATCATCCACTTATTCCACAATTTATTTAAATTTAACAATGTTTTCACGTCAACTCTAAGGTGCCCTGAAGTATAGTTTGAAGTCCTAAAGCTGTAGTTTGGTGAAATGTTAAAAATAAAACTAAATACAGAAACGTCGAGATTTCCTCTCTGGCTTTACAAATGTTCTTTCTTGTTAGTTGAAAAAATAATTGCGAAGCCAGAGGTAACCTCCACGTCTGTATTTGGCCTGTAATGGTTTCATCAAGTAGGAACGACAACAATTAATAAATAAAAAATAAAACAGCCTTACTGATTGCTTTAGATGTCTCCTTATTCCGTCCTACCCTTGTTACAGGATTTTCTTCTGGTTCCTGAGCGTCACTATCTTCATCTTCAAGTATTTCATCATCGTCTTCTTCCAATTCGGGTAAATCTGTAATAAACATATTTGCTCTATTATATTATTAAATACGTACAGATTTAAAAGCATTCAAATATATTATAAACAGGGATTACGAGGTTCTTATTTTTGATTCAGAAAGGTCTAACACAACAAACAGATTATCGCGTGTACTTACCATTAAGGCTTATGTCTGAAAGCGGCTTTCCCTTGAATTTGCTGGCTTGACCCATGTCGACTGCCAGCAAAAGTCTTGAAATTTTCGTCAATTCAGCTGCATCTTCATGCAGTCTGTAAAACTGTCTATGTACATTAAGATCATGCCCCAGGTGACGAGCTAGCCAGTCGTGTTCGTTTTCAGTTAGACAAAATACTTGACACACTGTAGCTACATATTTTCTCAATTTGGTACCTGTTATAAAAGTTGGTTGCTTCAAACTTGTTCCTAGTTCTGAAACCACTTTTCTAAGACAGTCGTCACCTCGGAGATATGCAAGACTGGGGCTGTAGCACGCAAATATGTAAGGATTTGTTTCACTTATCATGCATTTGTCCCTGAACTTTAGCAGAGTGTCGATGCAAAATTTGGTTATTGGCGTCAATATGACGGGCACTTTTCTTCCATGCTTTCCAATAATGTTTACCACAGTAAATTTTTCAGCCAACTTTTTTTCATAGACTGTTAGAGAGTTCTGTATTTCTTCTGTAGATTCATTGGTCCAGATTGGTCTGTTAGAGTACTGTTCTATCGTTATTCTAGATGCCTCACCTGAACGGCGCTTATTGAAAAGGATTATTCTTGTCAATGTCAGTCTTGCTAATCTACCCCAGTTTTCTCTGGAAGTGCTCAATAAGAGATCTCTTTTTCCTTTCTCGATTTCGACATCGATATATCCATTTAGTACTTTAAGGTCGGAGGTGACTGGAAGCAACTGACCAACATTTAGCTTTCTATGTTTTAAGGTGGTCAATGCATTTGAACTTATCCTGATACACCATTCTAAGTCCAAAAGTGTTAGAAAGGACAAAAGAGACTTTTCTCTACTGACATTGCCTGCTTTTAGAGCCAAACCTCTTTCAATATTTGTACACTTTTTCAAAGCGTATCCTAGTTTAAGTGCTAACGATGGTATAGCAAATTGGGGTCTTTTTGTTTGGTCATTCATATCAACAGCGCATAGTAATTTGGTAGACTTGATTATTTCATCAAATTGCCCCGGGATTAAAAAATCCCGTAAGCTTAAATTTTGAATAGTATTTTCCTTAAGTTGTAAGGTAAGCCTTGCCAGTTGTCTCATATTCTGTCGGATTAGTTCCTTTTGGGTGTTTCCATGTTTTTCATAGAGCATGGAGCCAAATCGCAAAATTAAATTATCTTGTTTACAGTAGGTGCCCACTTCATCATCCCTAAGATGACTAATTATAAAATTATTGAAGTCTTTAGAAAACTCATGACCAAATATACTGCTCAGCATGGCATTACTTTCGGCTATAACATGCCTACTACAAGAGTTATCTTCTTTTTGTAATTTTAGTTTCATTTTGCATGAAAATTTAAGGTGGTGCCATAGGTGTTTTTTTAACATATATCCTAAACAGTGGGGACATGGGCCATATGCAACATAACTTACATTCTTAATTTCATTTTCTGAAGGCCTTCTCACTAAAATCAGTTCTCCTTGTTTCAAAGACAGGACATTACAGTTATATAAAAAATCTCCAGCACGGACTAGCTCGCTAAATCCTTCTTTTCTCTGTTGCGATTTTGGAGGAAAAGCAAGCAGTTTACCAACACTAAGTTCTTTACCATGAACAATTTCAAAGTGTTTTGCCAGGTGGATAATTAACTTTTGACAGAAGAAACAGGCATGCCGCTTATTTCTTATGCGTTTTCCTGTTTCGGTTTTGATAGAATGACAAATATACAGAGATTCTTGTGCATTAACTTTACAGGGTAAATTATCTGTGTCACTGACTGTTCTTCGTATGTCTGGAACCGTTGAATCAGCATTACCGGTATAAAACTCTGGCTCATTGTCTTGAGATAAAGATATGTAACCTCCGGAGGAGTCTGCTTCCGATACCTTTTTTGTATGTTTTTCTTTCGCGAAACTGTTATTTTTTCGAAACTCTGATTCGTCGTTTCGAAGCAAAGACACGTAATCTTCAGAATGATTTGCGCCTAAGACCTTTTCTAAATGTTTTTCTTGTCTGAGGCACTTATTTTTATTTGCTTTGCCCCTGTGTTTCTTCTTTGTTCGTTTTTTTGTTACTGGTTCCTCTAAAGAATCATCAGATGTTGAAGCTGATGGTTCATAATTATCAGATGAACCACTTGAGAAATTTATGCTGCTCGGATAATTTTCTAAGATACCAGAATGTGCTGGAGGATTCTCAGGATGCCTTTCATGATGACGCCACGCTAAAAAAAAATACTGTAACAACTTCTTGCAATATGAAAATAGAACAAAATGCAGGAACGATTTATTTATTCCATCATTGCATTTTTCAACACTAAAGTTTTGCGTGGTACAAAAAAAATTCGCAATTTTGAATAAAGAATTTTATATACACGCTAGTCCAAAAGTAAAGTATATACAGAGCAGCAGTATATTCTTGGTAGCAAAGTATTAAAATTTAGCCAAACTTAGCTTAGTGCAAAAGTCAAAATTAAAAGACATAGTGTTTAAAGGTAAGATATTGTGGTTTTTCTTGATATCTAGAAAAATATATAACGTATTGTCTTGAAAATTGGCGAAGATGAATTTTTTGTGGCCATAAAAATAATTAATTCCCAATTTGGTCCAGCGGAAAACTGCTTGCTGTGCCATTGAAGTCTTAAAAAATTCCCACTTTTTCGTTAGCGTCGCTGGGAAGCTTTTGATTAGAAAATAGTATTCTTTTGTATTTTACTTCACCCTGTATCTCTTTCAATTTTGATTATAGGACTGAAGTATATTTGGTTAAATTATAATATCTATTGCCAGACATCTATGCTACTCTTTGTGCCATTAATTTTGGACCAGCCTGTTTAAATTTTAGAAAAAATTTAGTATACATTTATTATTATGTAGTAGCCATTTTCATTTTATAAAAATTGATTTAAAAAACTAAAAGCGGGTTCTACATTATTATAGGGTGTATTTTACAAAGGTTGGGACGACAGGTATAGACTATGTTTTTCTTATAAAAACGAACAAATTGTTCCTGTAAATGTAGCTTTAAAACTACAGCCGAATGTAAATACTGTAAAAAAAAACTGATTATCGAGGTAACGAGGATCATTTCTGCCCACAAAAAGAAAAACAGAGGAGTTGCTGGAAACTTCAGAAAAAAATTGTTTGCTGAGTACGAAAACCAGTTAGCCAATCGACCGCTCGAAGCTGCAAACCTAACCTCGCAGTCATTTACATTTTATTTGGACTATCAAATAAAAGATCCGGGTTGTATTCGACGTTGTCCAATACATTGGCTGCTGTTGTTTTATCGATAAATCGTAAATGTAATATATTTATAGGTACATACAGACTTGGAGACTACTTCTCTGGCTTCACTGTTGGTTTTCGTTGGTGAAGGACGTAGCCAGCGCGCAAGCTAACTGGAGCGAGGGGCCCTACGAATTCTGGATGTCTGCGAATGCTGTCAAGCAGCGAAACTATAGTCACAGAAACGTTGAAGAACATCCAGAATTCGTAGGGCCACTTGCTCCAGTTAGCCTACGCGCTGGCTATGTCATTCACCAACGAAAAGCAACAGTGAAGCCAGAGAAGTAGTCTCCAAGTCTGTATGTAGTATGGACAAGTTTCACCAAGCAAGGGCAACAACAATCATTGAATATTTATAGGTACCTACTACTTACGCAAAATATTTAAAATGTACTAGAAATCGCATAATTTTCAAGAAAATGAACTTTTAAACTTTCCAACAAACAATTAACTGTAAATAGTACAATTGTGCTACAACGGCAGCATGTTGGTACCAGAGAAAATAATAAATGATCTGCTAAATACTTTCGTTGTGGTACAGTGACAATACATAGTGTTCAGAGGAGAGGAAGCCTAGTAAGAAAGGGAAATAGCCTGAACTCGGATGTGCGGATGTATAACGTATGTATAGCTTAGTTAGTCAGGTGGCCATTGTGCGTTTTTGTTTATTTAATGCCGGTCTATTTCCGCGACTACGGCCAATCACTGTAGGCAGGGAGCAGTTTCACCTCACTATCCTGGAAATTTTGCCGAACCCCTGCCTTTCTGTAAGGGGCGCAGGGATCTTTAACGTGCCCAACGTCGTATGGACACAGGACCGACGGATTTACGCCCACACTAAAGGGCGGAAAGGGCAGGCATTCAGCTTGCTCAAATACAATGCCACAACCTCGGTGGATGTTAATATTATAGTATGTACTGCAAAGGTGAATGGAGAGCTCTGGGATCGAAGGCACACGTTCTTACCACTGGACCACCGAGGCTCTCAGGTGGTCATTGGAAAATCCAAATCTGCCGGTCATTCAACCTTTTAATCATGTTATTTAACCAACAGATAGTGAGTCGACCGGTTGGTCGGTTTTAGTCGTTTAGTAATCAAGATTGATGAAAACTGATATTTTCAAAAACAGTTAGTATTTTTAATAGCCGACAAAAAAGTGAATAATTTTCAAGCACTAAGTATGGACGTAAACGTGCTTTTTGTACTATTCGTTTTCTAAACTCAGGCCTGGTCCCACAGACTTTGTTGAGAATTTTACTGTCTACAAAAAAGGTTGGTTGTAGGTATTTCATTTTAGTTTGGCTACGTTTGTATTAAAAGTCAAACCATTTCAAGAAATATTCCTAGGCAATTGCTTTGATGTTTTAACGTAAACGATCCTGCTACCTGAAGTTTAGGCATATCTGGTAAGCATATTTTTTTAAATAATTTACACTGATTTAGAACAAATCGCTCTCCTAAACCCTTTGACGTTTAATTGGTAAATGAGGAAACAGAATATTGATAACACCCAAAATACATTAATATAGTATCGTTAGAAAAAGAAAAAAAAAGCATTATGTGTATTAAACAAATAGGAAGCTTAATGCTTGTAGGTTTCTCACAATTCAATTTTATGCACACAAAAGAAACAACACTAAATTGTATTGATTCCCATTAGAACTGTTAGTTCCTATTGGTAGTAGAAGGAATAATGAATCAAGTGTATTTATTAATTGCTAACTTACCTCGAATGATTTCTTCTTGTTCCTCTTTGCTTGTCCCTTTTGTAGTTTCATACTTTGGGATGAAAATATGTCTTACCGGAGTTTCAGATGGCAAAACCATCCTCATTATTCGTTCTGTTCTTGACCCCATTTTTTGTCACCTATTTAAAAACAAAATTTAATTATGTCTCTACCCACTTACTTTTTTTCATAGCTAATGGCGCGTAGCATTTCCGTACTGACTCTTTACGGAAACTGAAAGTTAAATAAAATAAAAGCGAAAACTGCCATGGATGCTTAGTTTTGTTTTTCTTTACTTAATGTCGGCCTATTTCAAAGACTATCGTCGATCGCTCCAGAAAGCAGTAGGTAGTAGGTAGTGTTATATGTATCTCGGTGTTAATTTTATTTTTAAAATTTCTCTTGTGGTCGAACATAGATGCCGCGACCTTCAGATTAGCCGGCCTCGATGAGCATCTGCCCTCTGTATTGCAAATCTTCCTGAACCTGAACACTTTCCTATTTGCTTAAGAGATAACCATTTAGGTGCCCAAATCCAACAGCTAACAGGAAATAATATAACAACCAAAAATGATTCACTTTTACAAATAACGATGGCAAAAAATACCATAACATTAAAAAAAAAACTTCCTCATATATTATGTTTGAAATATATCTGTTATATAATTAACTTTATATACTGTGTTCACGAAGAGACATAGTATAACCGTACTGATATTAAACATCTAAAAAGTATAAACAAAAAAATGCCAAGGACAGAATAATTGAAAATATATACATCCATACAGCAAACCCCCCCACTAGCAAAAATTGCAATGGTCGGCAATAAAAAAAGATGAGAATATTAGGCTTACTGCTAAAAGCGAATATTTCAACAGGACACAGCTGTATTTTATGAAATGATTTATCAAGTTTATTCATCCCCCCGACGACGCGACTTTGTTAGCGAACCGATCGTGAGGTCAAAAAATGTTTTGTGATTAATTGGGTTCTCCAAACTGTACTTATCAGTGCTCATCACAGGTTCCAATCTTTCATCAAATATATTATTCATCATGAAAACTTTAGAGCCTCGGCGGTCCAGTGGTAAGAACGTGTGCCTCTTGACCCAAGTGTACTGGGTTCGATTCCCAGGGTTCCCTTTTCACTTTTGTTTGAGCAAGTTGAATGTCTGCACGTTCCACCCTTCGGAGTGGGAGTAAATAAGTCGGTCAGGTGCACAATGCCATGTTGGGTACGTTAAAGATCCCTACCCTCCTTACAGAAAGGCAAGGGTTCGGCAAAATCTCCGGGATAGTGAGGTAAAACTACTCCCTGGCATCGGTGATTGGCCATAATCGCGGAAATATAGACGTTAAAAAAAAAAGAAAAAAATCGTGAAAAATATAACGTCATCTATATGTTTTGTTCTTAGTTGCTTCTAGTCATTACACAGTCAGATTTGATGTAACAAAATTAACAATTCAAAAATGGGAATGTCGTTTGCAGATTAACATTGGAAAAAGAATAGCGCTAGGTACCAAATGTGCGCCGAATAACATTGAGGAGCCTCAGTGGTCCAGTGGTAAGAACGTGTGCCTCTGGACCCAGGGGTACTGGGTTCTATTCCCAGGGTTCCCCTTTCAGATTTTCAGTAGATGCTGTAAATTTAACATCAACCGAAGTTCTGGCATTGTATTTGAGCCAGTTCAATGTCTACACGTTCCGCCCTTCGGAGACGACGTAAGGCCCCCGGTCCCGTGTCTATGGGATGTTGGGCACGTTAAAAATCCCTACCCTCCTTCGGCAAAATTTCCAGGATAGTGAGGATAAACTGCTCCCTCGCGTCGGTGATTGGCAATAATCGCGGAAATAGACCGACGTGAACGTACAAAAAAAGACCGAGGGGAAAGTAATTATAAGTGAGAATCCTCGTTAACCAGAAAAAATCTTGTTCCATTTGTTGATAATCTTTCAACGAGTGCATGTGAATAATAAGGGAAGCTGTAGACTGGGTGCCAATAATTTTTGATTCCCTAATTCCTGAGATGAGTTATCTTCCTCAATTGGAAGGCAAAATTTCCAAGTTGGTGAAATCGCAGATCGCTGACGTCACTGATTGCCCATAGTCTAAAAAATAGGCCGACGCTAAATAATGAAAGGTCTTTTTCAAATAAGAGTAATAAGTATACATGGGAAATATATATATATATATATATATATATATATATATATATATATATATATATATATATATATATATATATATATGTATATATATATATATATATATATATATATATATATATATATATATATATATATATATATATATATATATATATGTATATATATATATATGTGTATATATATATATATATATATATATATATATATATATATATGGGTTCTAATATATATATATATATATATATATATATATATATATATATATATATATATATATATATATATATATATATATATATATATATATATATATATATATATATATATATATATATATATATATATATATATATATATATATGGGTTCTAAGGGTCTTAGTTCGCGCTCATTTGAAAAAATGTTTTAAAGTCTCACCATCGATACTCCTCTATTAGTGGATTTTTTTAAATAAACATTTATTAAAACAACAGATATCTTTGGTAGGACCATAGTCAACACTTGGATTTAATGAGATTTTTAAAGTAAATTACAAACAGAAGAGAAAATTTTGGATGACTTCGCTGGCCAAAATTTTTTGTTCACGGCTGTATATTTTTATAAGCCTGTTTCTTCATTGTGACCTATGGAACTTTTGATCAAAACACTTTATCACTTTTTAGAAACATGTCTTGCATTATACTTTAAACATTATGTGCAAACTAGGCAGATTATAATTTTTCTAACCGAATATCTGATAACATACAAAGTTGTTTATCTTCAATATGAGACCTGACCTGGCCATGTAAAAACATTATTAAAAAAAATCTGTAAAAAGCGAGCATTGCGACCGCGCTGTTGTCATTAGCCAGAACAGAACTTATAACGTTCATGTGACATTCTTAAATTCAAATAATAAAGTATTAATACACAGTACGAGGTATAATAATATGTAAAGGTAAATGAAGAAGACATAATCATTACGGCCGGGCGACTGAATGATCATCATCAGTCGATTATTTTGTGTGAAATTGAAAATCAGTGGTCATATTTGTAACATAAAAACCTACAATAGCCCAAGGTTATTCATCATCTCAATGTTTTGATTATGTACGTAAATAATATAATACTAAATCCACTACTTACCTTTAAATTGATGTACTGATATTTATCAATTCACTTAAAACACTTAATAAATTTGTATTCTTAGTGAACACCAGCCAACTAGACGTTTTAACTGAAAACACAGAATGACACAATTGTTGGAATTTGCAGAATACAGAATACAGCATATTATGTATTATAATATTAATATAGAGCGTGCTGCGCAGTGCGTATTCACCTTTTTGACCTTGTAAAAACTTAGGGCCCTGTCGTCGCTGTAGATATCAGCAAATACTGAATACCTATTATTACTGATACGTTGCTCGGTTTAAACAGATACTAATATTGCGATAGAAGAAGAAAGAGAGTATTGTCATTGTTATTTCCACATACATGTTTTCAGACCACATTATTACTTGTTTATTTCCAGAAACATTGGTGGTGTGACAAGCAATATTGCCATTTTCCTTACTTTAGAATTGTATCATCAATCCTTTCCATGATTACAACATACCTACCTATATTTTTAGTGAATTGTCGTAGAAAAACAAATGATTTGAGATCGCAACTTTTGAATTAAAAAAAATCTACAATTCAATTCAATTTTTATACGTTTATATTATATATACCTATATATATATATATATATATATATATATATATATATATATATATATATATATATATATATATATATATATATATATATATATATATATATATATATATATATATATATATATATATATATATATATATATATATATATATATATATATATATATATGTATATGTATATGTATATATATTTATGTATGTATGTATGTATGTAGGTATGTATGTATCACATCGATAACTCAAAAAATAGTCTGCCGATTTTGATCAACTTTGATGAGTACCTTTCTTTTGGACGTGGCGTGAATAAGCTCGTTAGCCAGGAAAATCGGACTAGTTTTTCCGAGAAAATGTTGGGTTTTCTTTCAAAATTTGTTTATTGTATCTGCGAAAATAATAAAGCTATGGCAACCAAATTTGTACGCAGGTTAACATCATTAAAAGTAAGCTGTATACTGAAAAGTTACAAGAAAAAAGTACGTGACGCAGCAAGTGCGTTATGGTAGTGAATTTTTATTAAATGTTTCAAATTTGAATAACTCAATGTTATATAAACTTAGAAAGTTTAATTTCGGTATGTAGTATAAGGTCTTTCCTAAGCCAAGATATTCACCAAATTTCATTTAAATACCTTAGTAATTTTCATAGGAAAAAATTTGTTTCAAAAGAAAATTTAAATTTTGAATAACGCAATTTTCTATAAACTTAGAGAGTTGAATTCTGGTGCGTAGTAAGGTCTCTCCTAAGCCAACATATCTGTTAAATTTCATTAAAACAGCTTAGTAATTTTCGGAGAAAAATTTTTTTTTGCGAAAGGAAACTCAAAATTTTTCCGGAAAACCCCGTCCGATTTTGCTGGCTAACGAACTCATCCAAGCCATTAATAAAAGAAAGGCACTTGCCGAGTTTCATCGAAATAGGTTAATTCTTTTTTGAGTTATCGCATGGATACATACATACATATATATATATATATATATATATATATATATATATATATATATATATATATATATATATATATATATATATATATATATATATATATATATATATAAGCATTTAAAGAAAATGAATTGTCACTGGTGATCTTAGAATGGCACAAAACCAGAATGTTTTGTGTGGTCAGCCAAACCTATTGAATATTACACACAAAAACAAAGTTTTCTTGGCTCAAACGGGTCGAAAATACCAGAAAAATTACTTTGAAAATGTTAAAGTTTTTCTTCTTAAAACGTCAAAGTCGCGATTTGAAACGTCAAAACTGGCTATGTATCGACAAAGATGCTAAAACCAATGCGGTTTATATAAAAAAAAAGATCGTAAGAAATACACTATGTGAGTACTGGAACCTGTGATGAGCACTGAAAAGTACACTTCAAGAATCCAAATCACCACAACACATTTTTTTAAACGAAATCTAACGATCGTTTCACTTACATGTGTTAGCATCATCAGAGATAAAATTCTAAACTAGATTGTTACTACAGCTATCTTATATAAGGTACAGGTGGAAGAAATTTAAAATTGCAGTCGGACCCGTATTGTTTTATCTATTGTGTCTGTATCGGGCGGACCAGGTTTTAGACCCGCGTTAATCTTTTACTCGACAGATTTATGAATTTCTTATCTAATTTTAAAGGATAATGGGCTTGAAAGCCTGTGCCGCCTTCTTTAAGTAGCATATGTTCTTAATTGAATATCGATTCACTATGTGAATGTCGAGCAAGTGATGACCATAGACATCTTAATCTGGTGACATATTACTAACAACCGCAATCTTTTAATTAAAACAAAAGGAATTTCGCCCGCAACGTCAATTAAATTCAGCAAAGGATGAATATTCTAACTACAGTTACAAGTGTTTATATTGATTTCCTAGAAAGCGAAACAACACAAGGGGGTTTTAATCTATATCGCGGGCACAGCGTCGTGCCTTGTAAAGATCGGACGAATGTTATTGGCACACTTTATTAATCTGTCCGACAAATCATGAAAGTTTCGCCGGTCAGATGCAAAGTGAAAATAAAGAGCTCGAAATCAAAGGCAACGCGCGGTTTAATGACGTGTTATTTTTGATAATTTTCGCGAAATCTAATGCATATGTTTCTTTTGGTCTGACCCACGTATTTAAGGTTGCAGTCCTTGCAACCTATCTCATAAATACCCGACATTTCAGTAGCTTTGTCTTTGTCTTTCGTATTTCCCAATAAATTTTTTAAATGATTTTTCGTCAAAAACGTCAACTGTAAATTGGCTTTCTTAAAAATACTTTCCCAACCCTTTGTGATACGTGGTTCATACGGTAAACAAACATATTTTTTCTCTATTTTTTCTTTCTTGGATATCGTGCATTCAGCTAACGTTTTCTTTGTTCTGTGTTTGTTGACCAATTTTTTCACTAAACAATCCGAGTGACCGTTGTATCTCGACACATTTTTTTATGCATTTTAACTCGATATTAAATCTACTTTTACTTAATGGAAAACTTATCAATCTATTTACCAAGAAATTTAAACTAGCCATTTTTTGGGTAAACGTATGAGGTGAGTCATTTGATTTGATACGATTTTTTTTCAGAGATAACAAACCTTTCCAAAAGAAAACCTAAAATTTTTCCGGAAAACCCAGTTTCATTTTCCTGGCTAACGAACCTGTCAAACCATTAACAAAAGGAAAGTACCTGCCAAATTTTATCAAAATGGGTCTATTATTTTTTGATTTATCGGTGTGATACATACACATACGTATATATATATATATATATATATATATATATATATATATATATATATATATATATATATATATATATATATATATATATATAGATATATATATATATATATATATATATATATATATATATATATATATATATATATATATATATATGTATGTATGTATGTATATAAATTGAAACTGAAACCGGATAACAGAACAGGAATAATTACTCATTTATCTAAAAGTGTTTAGAAATTCGGAATTTTTTAATAAACCTATGCAACTCTGATTTTTGACCTAAAAACCACATATGTCAGAAACTATGACAGACAGGTTACAACTCGGGCGTTTTGTTCGCATAATATTATGCCGAATATGAAATTCAAAATCGAAGGGAATTTGGGTGAAAAAACCTTTTATCGTATCTTTAGGTAACATTTTTTCAACACATTTAAAAAAAATCATATTTATAACGCTTCTTTATTTTGGTTTCTAATTTCTGTGAAAAAATATTTTTCAGTTACCTATGTAACTGACTACTTATTAAAGTAAACTTGTAGGTTTAATTATATATTAGAATAATTTTTCGAGAACCTAAATGATGTTAAAAACTCACAATAAACTCCTTTAATATCTGCACAGCTAAAGACAATTAAGTATTTTCATTTCTTTTACTTTCTTGCCTCTTTGCAAATTAAGCAATTGTTTCTTAAACTTATATAGCTAGTGACAGAATTATTTTCATGTTTTTTATTTAACGTCGGTCTATTTCCGCGACTATGGCCAAACCCCTGCTTTTCTGTCAGGCGTTTAGGGATCTTTAACGTGCCCAACATCGCATGGACGCGGGACCGACGGCTTTACGCTCCCTCCGAAGGACGGAACGTGCAGACATTCAACTTGCTTAAATACAATGTCACAACCTCGGTTGATGTTAATGTTACAGTATGTACTGAAAAAGTGAAAGGAAACCCTGGGAACGAACTTGGTACCACTCCGTTTAGAGTCACACGTTCTTACCACTGAACCACCCAGGCTCTTATTTCCGTGTTAGTATTTCAGCGAACTGACACAAAACACTATATATATTTTTTATTGATTCCCTGTGGTTAATAGTTGCTATACGAAGTATTTTACCAGCACCAACCGTATAAAATGCTCCACAAAGCCGAACTCATTTACCTTCTAAAACCCACTAACTATTATTTCATTTCCGAAAAATATAAACAGGTAGGTAATTAAATTTCACAGATAAATGAAATTTCTTTTTTAAAACAGTATCATACTATAAACAACTAAACCATTTCTGACAGCTGGTAACTAAGACAACATTTTTGTTTTCACAGGAAGGGTTTTTTCTACCAAATAACAATTAACTTGAATACTGCCAGAAAAGTAAAAAATCGGTGACCTGTATTTTAGAAAAATGAAAATCGATACAGGCCGATTCTAAGGGGGTTTAAATAAGAATCTGTCATCAGTTTTAAAAAAAATCCGCAAATATAATTTTTGAATAAACTATTTCGTATTAAAAAAATTATATTTTTTTTTTCCCGAAGACTGTAGTTTAGAACAATGAAAAACGGTACATTCAGGTTTCAAGCGATTCTAAATAAGAATCCATTGTCAACACTCTTCTCTAAAAAAAATACTAATGTGAATTTTTGAAATTTGACCACATAAAAATGCCACAGATGACCATGCTTACAGCTGAAAAATACAGTTGCCGATTTGTTAAATACGCATTTTGAATGACTACCTAACAAAACAATATCAAAATCAACCTAAAAAAAGCTTTTACTTGGATGGTTAAATCTTTAACATGAACACACCATACATTCAGAAAACGGGATAAACCAATATATTCTTACAGTACACATTTTAGAAATTTTCATTTTTGTATTCACTCCAATGTTTCAAACGAATTCGGACAAACTTTTGTAAAATAAATTAATTCCAACCTTCTAGGTATAGAGTAATTTACCACTTTTATTTAAAAAGCGACAAAGATTTCATTGACTTTGCTAACATCAACTACACCAATAATTTTATTAGTTTAAATATAAAAGATTTACAATATCATCAAAAACATTTAGTTTACTAGAGTACTAGACCCTCCAAATAAGACGACGATCATTCTGAGCTCGAAACACAGCGTTCCGCATCTATCGTTTAGCAGACACAGGGCGATTTGGCAACCACGCTGTCGTTCTAATACGTTGTTGCAGAGGGCGCCTGCTCCTGGCGCATCTATGAAATGCCACAAATATTGTGGTGTATACACCAGCAGTAATGATAACTGTGGCATCTTACACGTATTGTTAATCTCTTTTCCATTTTAGGCCACATAAACGTTATAGGACAAATAAAGATAGAGATTCATAACATATGACGTGAAGTCATTTACGAGTAAAAATGAGAACCTTCTCGGCCCACTCGATGGCTTTAAAACGTAGATATAAATTGTGGCATTGCGTGTATAGTGCCAGAATTTTGCCACATGCCAGAGTGCAGGTATATGTATGCACAAAATGCCGCAAGTATAGTGCTGCAAACACACACACACACACACACACACACACACACACACACACACACACACACACACACACACACACACACACACACACACACACACACACACACACACACACACACACACACACACACACACACACACACACACACACACACACACACACACACACACACACACACACACACACACACACACACACACACACACACACACACACACACACACACACACACACACACACACACACACACACACACACACACACACACACACACACACACACACACACACACACACACACACACACACACACACACACACACACACACACACACACACACACACACACACACACACACACACACACACACACACACACACACACACACACACACACACACACACACACACACACACACACACACACACACACACACACACACACACACACACACACACACACACACACACACACACACACACACACACACACACACACACACACACACACACACACACACACACACACACACACACACACACACACACACACACACACACACACACACACACACACACACACACACACACACACACACACACACACACACACACACACACACACACACACACACACACACACACACACACACACACACACACACACACACACACACACACACACACACACACACACACACACACACACACACACACACACACACACACACACACACACACACACACACACACACACACACACACACACACACACACACACACACACACACACACACACACACACACACACACACACACACACACACACACACACACACACACACACACACACACTCGCGCTATTCAAATAACTTACCTGCTTGAACAATTAACAACAAATATTACGGTTAATATTCTTAATCTTTGATTTCCATGCAATCATTTACTATTTAACCTTAAAACAGAACTGTCAAACCATACAAAATAACAAAACACGTTAATATATTTTAGTTACCAATTTTAAAAGCATAATATAGGTACAAATTGTTATATCTATTTCAATGGCAAACATTTACTACTTAACCTCAAAACAGCACTGTCAAATTCTAATAAATAAACAAAACATGTTCTTATTCTTTAGTTTCCAATTTTAAAAGCAATATGAAATCATTTCCTTAACCTCAAAACAACTGTCAAACCAAAATAAATAAACAAAACACACCATCCCATCTGGTTTTTACGTGAAGTAGCTAATATAAAACTTCCTTATTTTCCCCTACAAATCTGAATATACCTGAAGGCGGTCATTAGGGTGGGATCGCCACAGTTCGGATATAAACGTTATTGTTGCATTATGTATGCGTGTGGTATATGTATCAATCTACGTGTGGCAAATGACTACTCTGTCTTTGTCTGGCATCATACTTTAACCACTTAAGTTGTTTCAATTCATGTCTTCCAGATTTTATTTTTGATTTGCGAAAAACTCAAAATTTTGTAAAAGAAATTACTTAAAATTCACAATATGGGTTTATTCACTTAATTTCTAGCTACATATAAAGTCTCAGTCGAGTTACTTTATTACTTTCAGAAATATAGGGTATTCAAAAATATTTTTGTATATTTTTTGGGGGAAAATATGTCCGTTATAGCTGATTAACGAACTCGTTCGCGATTGTAACGAAATGAAGACTTGTACCAAATCAGCTGAGTATTTTTTGAGTTATCGCTCGGAGATATATATATATATATATATATATATATATATATATATATATATATATATATATATATATATATATATATATATATATATATAGGGTGACGCATTGACAACGAAACTGACCGATTTGCGTCCAGAGAATTTTTTTTAAGAAACGCTGAAACACGTCAATTTTAATATTGAAGGGGGCATGTTTTGACATAAAACTCAACTTTGTCACATCAACCCCTTAAGGGTGGTGATAACAACCCTTATATTTTAAATAGGCAACATGGGTAGAGTGTTACATCATTTGAAAGCTCTTTCTTTTCTGAATTCAGCACACTAATATATTTGGAAGTTTTATTAACTCGTCTAATAATTATTCACAGTTGGAGTTGCAAGAACGTATTTCATTCATTGTGATAAGAAATGCACTAATTAGTCAATTGTTCGTTAAAAAAACTAAAAAACTAAACTAAACGTTCAAAAATGTTTATTCAGTTAAGTAGATGTTCAAATTGTTGACCACCAGCTTCCATACAAAACTACAAATTTTGTTCAAAACGAGCTCTGACATTCTGGAGCATTTGTGGAGTTATTAGACGGCATTCTTCAACAATGCGTCGTCGTAATTCTTCCAGAGACTCCGGTTCTGTTGCGTAAATTCTACTCTTTAAAAGGCCCTATAGCCCTAAATTCAACTGGCTAGCGTGTTCACCAGGTATGACACCACCAAATTCCTTCTTGTGTACCAGACAGGGTGTATACGAAGAGGCTCACATATAAAGAAGAGATGCAATAACGAATTCGAAATTAAGTTTTTCTAATTAATTCGAATACTTTGGAATTAGTATGTCAATACACATCGCTACCGAGATGAAGCTGTTTCTATATATATTTAACATTTACTTCATAACATTCATGGATCCCTAGAATTGTTATAATTTATGATAAATAATGTTGTTTACTTACTGAATTTTCATGTATCTCTACAAAGCGCAATGATAGTTATAGGAAATTGTACGCATGTATTTGATATAAAACATAGATTCCGAAAGTGTAAGAATATATAGGGTTCTATTTGAAAAAATCAAGTTGTGCATTGTTCATTTCCTTTGTGAATACAGTATTATTCCTAGAGAGCTTTTTATAATGGACACTCCGATACTGAATTTCGCAACATTCAACATATACATAGACCATCTCAGTAAGTTCATCATCTGCATATTTGTTCATTTCTTTGCAGAAATAGTGGACGGAAAGTAAATTATAAACACTAGTAGAAATTGAATGATTCACAATTATTTATATGCTTCACATTTGCTTCACACATTAATGGATCACTAAATGTATTATAATTTTTGATAAAAATGTACTTTACTTATAAATTTATATACAGCTCTACAAACAGCTAAGAGAGGACATCTTATTTGCATTTGCATTTAATTTATAACAAAACGTAGATTTTGAAAATATATGAACTTATACGGCCTTTTATTTTTTTAAATCAAGTTTTGACTCATTGAATTTGCCAAAAGATTCCTATACATTATGAGCACCTGTATGTGCTTTGAAAACTATATCAAAATTTACGAGTGACCTACAGGAATATTGTATATAGTTGGGGCAGCCAAATGGAATAAATTCAGTATCTCAATTATTGTGCGTATTTAGAAAAAATCCCAAAACACGTCAGTTTTAGACTAAAAAATGACATTCCCCGACTTACATTTACCCCTCCTTCGAGTCACAGTTGCAACTCCCAATTTTCCAAATAACAAGTGGAAGGCTTGTGTGTGTGTGTTTTGTTTCTTTAACGTCGGCCTGTTTCCGCGACTATGGCCAATCACCGCGGCCAGTGAGCAGTTTCACCTCACTATCCTGGAAATTTTGCCGAGCCCCTGCCTTTCTGTAAGGGGGGTAGGGATCTTTAACGCGCCCAACATCGCATGGACACGGGACCGACGGCTTTACGCCCCCTCCGAAGGGTGGAACGTGCAGACATTCAACTTGCTCAAATACAATGCCAGAACCTCGGTTGATGTTAATTTTGCAGTTTGTACTGAAAAAGTGAAAGGAGTACGCTGGGATCGAACCCAGTACCCTTCGGTTCAGAGGCACACGTTCTTAACCCTGAACCACCGAGGTTCTGGAAGGCTTGTGATACCTCATTTGAAAGATCTCTTCATTATCTATTCATCTGATTGGCGAACTTCGCTACACCACACGAAAAATAAATAACTAAGCACGTTTCATCATGCAAAAGTAAGCAAAAACAATTTCAATGTCCTTTTTGGACGGTATCAGTTTAAAAGAACACATAAAAACTTATCAAAATTGTTTACAGTTGGCACTATTAGTTTTGTTTAAAACGCCTTAGCAACTTGCAGTGTGGTTGTAACCGCATGACAGTAGTTGTCAGTTGTTAACTGCAATTCAAAAGCGTCCTTTATTTAAGAGAGATGCATAAAATAACAATTCTGCAGATGATTGGTTACAGAGATAAAACACGATCACAGATCGAAGTTGCTCGCCTATTTCAAGAAAGATTCCTTGATTCTCCGCCTATATCCCAAAGGACAATTGATAAAATTAAAAAGCAATTTCGCGAGCTTGGACATGTAAGGCAGATACAAAAAAAAAACTTCTCATGCACTAAGTAATGATACCAACCTAGATATTATGCTGACACTTTAAGAAAACCCACATACTTCGAGTCGTCACCATTGGATGTTAGCCAATTATTATTGGGATTATTCGAATATTAAAAGAAAAGAAAATATATCCCTTAAATTAATACTCAAGAGCTCATGGAAGACGATTTTTATTGAAGAACGTATTTTTGTAAACAAGTGATGGAACTGTTAGATAATAATGTTATCCAACTAGAACATGTTTTGTTTTCTGATGAGAGCAGTTTGACACTTTACGGCAATGCTAATCGTCAAAATTGTCGCTACTGGTCTAAAAAAAATTCACACTAGATGAGAGAAGAACATACCCAACACCATGATAAGGTTAATATTTGGGCAGGGATAGTTGGAAAACATCTCATTTGTTCCTTTTTTATTGATAACAATTTGTATGCAGATAGTTATTCAAAACTGTTCCAAAATAATGTCGTGCCAACTTTGAAAAACCTATATCCTGATCGAACAAACCCACAAGTTCCAGCGAATCTGATATCGTTTCAGCAGAATGAAGCACCAGCACATTGCCAAATCAATGTCCGGCAGTAGGTCCACTTAATATTTCCAAATCAGTGGATAGGGCGGCGAGGGTCTCTATAATGACCAGCACCGTTACCCGATCTTACGCTGTTATACATATTTTTATGGGGATATGTGAAAAGTATGGCATACCAAACTAATTGCGATTAGATCGGTCACGCCTCAGCTGTTGATTAACGTTAGAAGACATTTTTTATTTGCAATTAGGATACTGCCAAGACGTTCAAACCATGTTTTGAATATCTCCTACCTTATATTGATGTGTTTTTATTTTTTGTCATTATCAAGAATGAAATTAGATTAGTTACTACTTTTTTACTGTGCTGTAGCGAGGTTTGTCAATCAGATCAACTTCTTTTTTCTTACTGTTAATTATGGCAATAAATTTTAAAAGCATAGCATTTTTTAATTAGAGAATTAAGAGATTTTTCAAATGAGGTATCACAAGCCACTACTTCCTATTTCAAAATTTGGAGGTTGAATGTAGCAGTGAAATTTTCACGTTGCAAGATGTCATTTTTTAATGTAAGATTGACGTGTATCTGGAATTTTTATAAATATGCACATGAGATACTGAATTTGTTCCATTTGGCTATTCGACACTGTATGTAGCCTTTATGATCACGAGGTTATAGTAAATTTTTTGAACACCTGCATAGTGCAATGTTTTTCTTCAAATTTCTCAAGAACAACTAAAGATAAGATATGAAAGTAGTACCAAATACTATATAATGACAATACGGGACACTCCTATGCTTTAGCATTGGTGAAATTTGTGACAAGTACACTAGCGCCACCTCGCGTGAAGTGCTGACAACTGTGCGAGTAATTTGAATTGTATATTTACCTGCATATTCTTAATTTAGACAATCTGTTTATTATAGATGAATATAAAAACTTGTACATGACAAAACAGTGAAAATTTTCTGATTATATAGTTATAAATAAATAGAATTTGTATCAACAATCAGCTTGAAACCTAAATGAATTCAGCATGAATAATTCTGCAAATTTCTCTTACCCATAATCATAATTTAAAGTACTACATTAAAACCGTCATTAAACTACTATTTTAAGGGTAGATATAGGAATATACTGAAAGCTGTTTCTGAGAATATTAAGTTACAATCTGTACTTACCTATAAATAATTGTTCTAGGTATAAATGGTAGCACAGTGCTCAATTTGCTATATCTCTACATGAAAACTGTCTTATTAATCTAATATTTAAAAATATGTAACTGATATACTTAGTACATAATTAAGAAATTGTGCAGATGGAAGGTGAGAATAACTCTTACTTTCGTGAATAAATCTATTATAGGGCTGAATCTGCTATTTCTACTTGTCTCTTTAAAAACTTGTCTTGGGAAGATAATTAAAAGCCTTTACCAAGTAAAATAATTTTAAATGTGAAAAACAGTGACATAATATTCCATACTGAAATAAAAAAGGACACAGAAGAAAATAGAAAAACAGTTTTCTTATACTATTTATTATTAATGCAAAACTTTTTATGCCTTCATATTTTTTTATGCACTGGAAGACAAATTATGATTGAAGCCTCTCAACCATCCGTTTACGAGGTTTATCTATAAATAGGTACATGATGGTAAATATTACACAATAAATTATCTTCTGCGAACTGTACATATTGGCATAAAAGTGATTCTTAATTTGTCTTCTGCTTCAAATCATATTCACGTTTCGCCATCCTTTGGAAACCTATGAAATGTCTTTGATAGATTTAGCACGTTATAATTCGAACAATTATAGATTGCACACACCCAACCACTAACATTCATTGTAAAAAACACAGCTCAAACTTAATTATACACAGTTAAGCACCAACAATTGCTAGTGTTACACGTTCTCGAACGACGTAACATCAGTACTATCCGCTAGGGGCGCTGATATTTTTGTAACACGAAATCAGCCGGAGTGTCCTGTATTGTCATTATATAGTATTTGGTAGTACATAGTCACATTGAAATTAAACAAGCATTTTGAAAATGCAATAACATATAAGGTGTTTTATTTAAAATAGAAAAGTAAAGAGAAATATAGTCATAATCCACCGACGCGCGTGGAGAAACTCATCCTATATGAATCATATATCAGAGATAAAGTTTTAAATGGGTACATTGACACCAAGTTAAAATGATGGAAAAAATAAAGCTCACATGTAGCCCACGTGACTATCTCACGTAGGCCACTGTTTACATCGCGTTATATTAGCGTGTTACCTAGGAATAGAAAAAATAATATTTTGTCAGGTTTTATTTTAAGTAAAAATAATAAATTATAGAAGATATTCATGTTACGTGGCGGGAGCTCTAGGTCAAAAACTAGTGTGTGTAAAATATGCTTCCTATTTTTATTAAAAGCTTTTAAAATATTTTTAGTAACATAAGTGCAAAAAATTTAGGTTTCCCATTACATTTATACAGGGTATTTCATTGGTCAATACAGCACACTTGGGAAAAGATTACCTGATAAATTTTAAGACGCGGTTTCCATTTTTCATTTTGATGTAAGCTGAGAAGTGATAGATCCTCAAAAAATGGTGACAAATTTACATTTATTTACACGTTTGGAAGTATCGCATCGGCGACAAATATTTCAAACTTTTTTTTCGCTTAAACGTAAAAAGTATCAAAACATTGAAAACATGATTTGGGAACGAATCTGTTTTGTCTGTCGGTCCGTATGTCTGTCTGTTTGTAGCCACGATAACTTTAGAACGAATCGCGATATCGTCTTCAAATTTGGTATACGGTTAACATTCGACAAGCAAACGGTTTGGACTGTTTTTGTGTAAAATTTCTTTAGCGGGTAGGGGATGAATGGGGGGTGATTTGGTAAAAATTGACATTTTTTCGTTAAAACTCGAGTAATATAACGTTTAAGGATTTATTTATTAGAAAACTTTTAATTTTATCAAACATCGGGTATTCTGTGCTGAAATTAAATTAGGGATTGAATTTTTGAGGGTGGAATATTGTTGACAAAAATTTAGAATTTTTTTTACCAAAACGGCGCAAAAAGTCTCAAAGCATATAGTAAACTTTATTCTGGACTGAAAATTCTTTTGTCTGTCGGTCCGTCGGTCTGTTGGTCTGTCGGCATGTACGTATGTCTGTTACCAGGCGCAATAACTTTCAAACGAATTGAGATATCATGTTAAAATTGGGTAACCAGTTAGCACCCGACAAAGGAACGCTTTAAGTTGTTTTTGGGTAAGATCGCTTCAGCGGGTAGAGGATAAATAAGGGGTGATTTGGTGAAAATTAACATTTTTTCAATAAAACTCGAGTAATATAACGTTTCAAAAGTTTATAGGTACAAGAATAAAAATATTTTCTTTGTGGTCAAGTCATGGGCCCTAAATTCATTCCATGAGAATGTCTTTCTGAACAAATTAAATTATCAATGCAATGTGGAAGTTATGATTCAATTTGCAGCACTATTTTTCTAGACAACGGCTCAAAATTACAACATACAAATTTTGCAGGTGGAAGATACCACAAAAAAACTTACAAAGGACCCTAGTTTATTTCAACCTGGTTTTCTTTAAAGCGGTGAATCGCATAACCTCTTCTCAGTTTTCTACCAGAACTTTTTTCCTAGTTATTTTTTTTATTTATAATTTAAATTTGGATAGCCCAACGTTTTCAAAAAATGTTGTGTCCTAAAAATGTGTACCAAAATAAGAAACATAAAATTGAACGACACAAATTATCATTACAATTAAATAACTATTCAGTAACAAGGGAACATTAAAGTAGACTGCTGTTTGGATGATTTTGACATTTTCGACGAAAGTACGTTCGAAAATTTTTTACGCGCATTGTCATAATTCACTTAATTTAGTTGTTTTGAAAATAAATAAATCAATCCTGAAATACCAAGGAATCATTAGAAAAAAGTTCTGTTAAAAACTTGGAAATGGTAGTGGAATTCGCCCCCTTAAAGATAAACAGATTGAATAAAGCTAGGGCCTTCTATAGTCTCTTTAGTGGTAACCATAGCCTGCAAAATTCAATCTTGTAATGTTGAGCTGTTTTCCAGAAAAATAATTGTAGGTGAATTTTGCACCACATTTCAAAGAACTGAAAGTCTTTAGGGTAGATGGTAGATTGTAGAACGCTTAGTGAGTCGACAGATGTCGGGTCCAGACAAACTCTGGGAGAGATTATTTGTATTTGAGCTTCTAAACAGACAAGCGACGTCACTCAGACGGCAGAACACATGTCAAACCAATTTTCACCCTCAAAAACATCGCCTCCTACAGGAAGCTTCCGCTCATTAAGTACCGAATCTGCAATTTTACAGTCCACCTTACGTATCTTCATAAGGTGGTATCTTACTGGCAAGTGTCCAGGGTGAAAAATGCTGTGATTATTCTCAAGTCGTTCCTGGTCAATTCAAAAAACAGTTCAGACTTCTCTGTTGTTATAATGATGAACCGTTTTGCCTTCCTTAAGCCACTGGCGTTTTCTTCCAGTATGACAACATTTGAGCCCATTCCGAATTATCAAGCTCATTTCTAATATAGTTTTTTAAGCCAAAAAAGGCCCCTGACAATAAAATGACGTTCTTGAGGCGCTTCTTGCAAGGCTATATGCTTCCTCATTTCCTCAAATGCCCTGATGCCCTTGTACCCACATCAAAGTTATTTTTTGTTTGCAGCCAGTTGCTTGAGCATTTTTTGGAGTCCTAGGTCAGTTTCGACTTGGCTTTAAATGATTTCGAAGTCTTTAGCTGTCTGAAAAGATATAAATCTCTGTATTTTTTAGTCTTCTATGTGTGCACTCTGGTGCACAGGGATTTATAGCAATATCAACCACCCTCCGTTTGTTTAGACTAGTCTGTATACCTACCATACGGAGCATACCCAGCTTTAGCTGCAACAGAGTACAAAGAGAGGTACCACGTGGTCGCATAAAATACTTCATAAAGAACCAGCCTTGAAAATGGGACTTAGAAAATTTAGTAAGGTACCCTGCAATAGATACGCTCTTGAGCCTGTTCTGGACAACTACGGAAATAGGAGGTACTGGGATCGGGCTGTGCTTCAGACAAACGAGTTGTCCACAACAGGCCAGATATAATAACAATCGATAATTATTGCAAACAGGTGACGCTGATTGCTGTGACCATTCAAAATATTCATAATTTGGAGACAAACTACAACTAGAAGATCATCAAGTACTGAGACCCTGAGATTTAAGGGAAGATAGAATGGGGGGCAGATAGTGTCTGAGTGATCCCGATATTAATGTCTGTACCGTTACTTCGATTTTAAATTATCATCATTTGAGTGGTTATCTATTTTAACACATTGTTTTTAATTACCCAAATTTACTGGACAAAATACTTACCAGATATTAAGGTACTCTGTATAATATAAACACGAAGAGGCAAGGTAGTTCTCTTAAAGTATCTAGATAAAGATAAAGATAAGGGATGACACCACATGTAAAACAATACTTGTCCACGTTGTTTGTATAAAGAGCAGCATCTTGAATTTAAAAGGTGGTAATTAATAAAATAAAAAACGGTTGGTAAGGATCTCTTCAAATGAAAAACACATTTTATTCAATTAAAATAACAAATTTAATTAGATCTGCTGGGATATCTTGTGTGTGTGTGTGTAATTTACTCATTTTCATTTACATAACAAAACTAAAACTAAATCCTATCTTAAATTGTTAGGATCAAAGCTTATAAGTTTATTATACTACTCTACCGACGGATCGCGGCTGGAGGACCAACAATCCTCCGGGGCAGGAATATACATCGAGGGCCTGGGGGTGCGCGAGAGCTATGCCCTTGGTGCATACACCACGGCATTCGAAACAGAGGCGTATGCTATCCTGTCTGTGGCCAATAGACAGGATGTGAAGATGAGTCCCGAGAAATGTGTGTACATCTGCTTGGTTGGCCAGGCGGTCCTCCGGGCCTCTGCGCGGCCAGAATCAGGTCACCACTGGTTCAGTAGTGCGCTGACGCCCTCAGAGGACTAGCCAGGACAAAGGAGGTGCAACTGGTGTGGGTTCCGGGACACTGTGGCGTGGCGGGGAATGAGGTGGCGAATAATCTCGCAAGACTCGGTTCCCGGCGGCCGTTCTGTGGCCTGGGGCCTGCGATAGGCATAAGTAGGAAGACAGTCTCTGTCACCGTAGACAGGTGGACCGAGAAAGTAATGGAGAGGCACTGGGGGTCGGTTGGTGGCTGCAGGCAGGCGAGGGACTTCGTGGAGGGGCCGGGCAGAGATAAAGCTGTCTGGCTACTCGGAAGGAGTCGACCTACGCTTTGCCGCATCCTTGGGGTGCTGACAGGCCACTGCGCCCTTAGAAGACACCTCACATTGATAGGCGTAGAGAGGGATCCCATTTGCCAGGAATGCGGCGAGGATAAAGAAACGTCCTACCACTACCTGTGTGAATGCGAGGCTTTTGGGAGCCTTCGAGCAGAATTGTTCGAATCGAGGACTCTGCAGAGGAATCAGGTAAGTACCGTCCAATTGAAGACCGTCACGGCCTTCACCTCGAGGTCGAGGCGGTTTGGCGACGGAACCAAGGAAGAGTAGAGCATGGTTGCTGGGTTACTGGGGTTGGCAAAAAGGGCCCATTGTGGCCTACCTGCTTGGCGTTGGCCTCCCCACCCCTGCTACTACTACTACTACTACTCAAAAAATTATCATCACATCAAAACCACTTATTCAGTTTAATTTACTGTCTGAAACATGAACTGAAGCGCTCACCTTCAAATGGAAGGAACCAGTGTGGAATTTAATTATCTACAATTGAGATCGATGATCCACTAGATGGCGATAATGTTCACAGGACTTTATTTGAGACCCAACGTTAGATAAAGATGGTGGAAGTCAGGTTTTTTACTGTCTCCCAACAACCTATGCGGAAACCAAAATAATTTGTTGTAATGAATGTGCGATATAAATTAGTTTTACGACTTACTGTGTATAAAAGAATTGTTCACGGGTAGATTCGTCCCCTCATGCACTACTTAACACTACTATAGAGCCTCCTGGCGTGCAATACTGTATTATCTCTCCGGTTTTTTATTCCACTTTACGCATAAAATTTTAATGCATATATTTGTTGCCCTTTTTAAAAAATTAACCATTGACGAATCATTTTAAAACCTAAATTTTGTGACCGTTACATGACGTCAACTGGTGTGAATCCTAAAAATCTTCTAGAGAACAATAAGCAGCTAGACATTGAAGAGTACTCTTATAGGACCATGCAGAAAACTGCACTCCTTGCAACTGCCGACATTGCGCGATGATTTATGGGAAAGAGTAAGAGTTGCGTTGTCGTTAGGGGCCCGACAACTTGAAAAAGGTCCCGTCTGTGATCAATTTCTTTAGTATCTGAGATACCTGGGATGTATGAATGTTCCCCTTTAGGAAAGTGGGCTAAAGTCATAATAACAATAATATAAAAGTTAAAACACTTCAAAGCCAAGACACTGGCAATATAAACTATGAAAAAAAGCCTAAAACACTATGCATTAAAATTATTGAGAGGTGCAGCTACCAAGGTCTACAAAATTCTATTTATTTGTGCGTTCATAAAAACTAGCTGCACTTCAGGCAATTATACTAATTGAAAGTGCTTTCCTACATTGTACAATGCATTCACAGTTGTTTTTTTTTAATTAGACTTCTTTAATTGTTACAGCCCTGATTGCATCGGGCAGTACATTTGAATACAATTATGTTCAGGATAATGTTTATACAACGCCTTTTTATGCTTCGGGATGCTCGAAGCATCTTCATGTCTGTTGTAACAATTGCGTTACTTTACGTTTGTTACAAACGGATCTCAGATATGTTTAACAAACATAATAAATTTAAATCCGCATAGACCGTGGCTAAACGAATACCTTCAACGCCAACATAACATCAACAAAATAATAACTCTATACATACAGGGAAGTCAAAATTATATTCTTTTCAAATAATAATATAAATAATATATAGACTGATCAGACTTATTATATTATCGACTTCTCTCTGATTTAAATCAAGTAACGATTGTTTGGACCCTTTTAGTGAATATTCATTAAGAAAATTCACTAATAGAGAGGTATTGATGGTGGGACTTTCGGAAAATTTCTTCAAATGAGCGCGAATGAGGGCCTCTATGACCTACTTCCATGGTCAGCTAAAATGTTTATATATATATATATATATATATATATATATATATATATATATATATATATATATATATATATTGTGTGTGTGTCCAACCGATAACTCAAAAAATAGTTCACTGATTTGGACTAAATTTGGGAATTACCCTTATTTTGCTAATGGCTAGGATGAGTTCGTTCATCAAATTTTAGCGGCCAATTTTTCTAAGTAAAATATTTAAAAATATTTTTAAAACTCAATATGTGATTGCAACGAATATTTACGACTTAAAAGAACATAGACAGACGTGGCTGTGTACCAATGTTCAAGTCGTTTGATCAAAGGAAAATGAAGTTATTCGAAATGAATAATAAAATAACCCTCAACATCACTTCAGATTCTGTAATGCAATATCTACAATGTTGGACAAAGATAGATGACGTTATCTGAACCCCTATTCTATTTAAATAGATCGTAGATAAAAATGTAAACAATGGAGGTTGTCGCAGGTTATCGGACGGGAGAATGTTGTGAGATACGACAGGGACGCCATCTCGGTACAGGACCAGGTAGTATGTTGCTCTGGTTTACACAAAATTTTATAGAGAGAGCTGCACAATCAACTAATAATTGTGTAATGTCAATGACAATCTTGGACCATTTATTTCGTAATACCAGGACAAAGTTTGCTTACTTTTAGCATGCGAATATATACTATAAATAAAACATTTCGGGACACAGCAAATCCGTTACAGTAGTGAATTTGCATAAGAATTGTACAATATTAGTAAGATATATTATTAAAACTGATTCTTTAATTTTAAATGGACCTTGGAGATCGGTTTTAGAGCCCAGTTAGCGATTATTTGAAAAATTTATATTTTATATGGATCTAGAAAATTAAAATTTGGTCTTAGATACAATATGTAAGTAATGTGCCTTTAAAAAAATTGTGTTACAAATTTCATTTAAGTTACAAAAGTTTTTCAGAAAAAAATAATTATTTACAAAGGGAATGTACACTGTCAAATTATAAATATGACAGGTATTTTTCCTTATTAATTGCTTGGATGGTTTTGTTTTAGTCAACCCATTCAGATTTTGCAAACAATAAACAACAAAAGTCTGGACGCATCAAGTGCGTTATGGTAATGAATTTTCATAAAAATGTTTTTAATAGCAAATACTTATGTGCGTGTGTTTTTTTTTAAGAAAGCAGCCATCAAATTTGGTTACCAGTATGACCAATATAGTAGAAACAAGGTTCCATGTTTGACCAAAATAACTTAATTGTTTGAAAATGTACAAAAATTTCCGAAAGTAAACTTAGTGTTCCCGAAAATCTGGCCTCCTGGTCAACCTTATAGGTTAATAGCAAATGGAGCTATTCAAATTTGAAGCAATAAAGAAAATTTTCTACCATAACGCACTTGCTGCGTACCGAATTTCGTATCTTACAAACATGTATTATATTTCGATGGAAAATGCAAAAATGCAATAACATAAGGCGTATTCGATTAAAAAAAAAGATAATTTGTATCACCAACGACTTATGGGCCAGCCTGTGATTGTAGAAATATTTTTTAAGATGTAGCTCAAGACACCCTATAATTAATGTATACAATTTTTTTCGTATCTTGTATAATAACGGATACATGGAACTTTATTGATTTTTTACGAAAATTTGATACAAATTATATACTGTTACAAAGCCCTTTAATAGACGTAGGTGCGGTGTTGCCACATCTCCAGAACTTCCCCAACATCTGGGAATTTTTGCACAATCTGGCAACTTACCCGCTAACGCCCCCGCGGCAAAAACAGAATGGAAACATTCAAACCCAAAAAGTCATTGTGTGAAATCTTTCCGACATAGGTATGGACTAAGGTCCGGTACTCCTAGGGAGGGAGTTTTAGTGAGTACTACGGTGTCGTGAATTGGGTCTGCATGAGCATGTATCCAAATATATATATATATATATATATATATATATATATATATATATATATATATATATATATATATATATATATATATATATATATATATATATATATATATATATATATATATATATATATATATATATATATATATATATATATATATATATGTTATTTCTGATATTCAAAGGCATAAAACGTTGGAAAGATTATTTTCCAAAAACTGTAAATAGTATTCGCCTCTCAAAGTATCTCGTAATCTGTACGGCCTGAAAAGCATAAAATTCACAATCTCTACCCATACACTGACTAGAAATCGGTATTGAAAATTTGTTCTTCTGATAGCGTAAGGGTATTCATAAAACTGTAGAAATTATTGATTTCTTTCAGGTGAATCTAGGAAGTACGTTTTGTAGTGAAATGTGGATCGTTTCAATTTCTCTGTAACAGACATTCACAAAAGTTTACCCTGTGGGGATGGTCTTTGGACAGTACTGCTTGAAACGTTAAACGTGAAACAATAAAACTGATTTTTCCTAAAGCTGTTCCACGCTTTGCATTGGCTGCCTTCTACTTGACGCGTAATTTTACGATTATTTATTGTCGAATCGTTCTTGGTAAGATTTCTATTGTCTTATTTAGTCTGCACACTTGCAGGTCATACATTACCCCACGAGCTTTCTTTGCTTTAAGCTACCTGTGACTTTAGTTCGTTGAACAACGTTCACAATATCAATATGACTTTTGGTAACGCCATAAACAATTATAACTGTACTGTTTACCGTTATAGTAATTTACGTTACAAGTCCGGAAAATACTGTTTTTTTTTTTGG
Organism: Tillus elongatus; assembly: GCA_964006375.1. Taxonomy (NCBI): domain Eukaryota; kingdom Metazoa; phylum Arthropoda; class Insecta; order Coleoptera; family Cleridae; genus Tillus; species Tillus elongatus. Next base: position 155,615,145 of record OZ023263.1, on the reverse strand, counting down.
ACGAGTCGACAAAAAGTCTGCGAGTCCAAAAAAACTGTTTTCGGACGTGTTGCGTACACTATTTTTTCGGCAACCGTGTAGAATAACAAATCAATGAGACACATTTCTTTTTTATATTTCTTTGTAGAACAAAATTTCTAACATCTTAATTCTTATTTGTATTAAATATTGAAATTCGAACAGAAGATAGGTACTAACCGAAACATTCTAATTCTTATTTATATTAATATTTATATTAAAATTCGAGCAATTGCTAATAGTGAAAGAATTTAATTTGTTTGAAATGCTTGGTATATTTAAATGCCTTTTGTAGTCAGAACAAGAAGGTAAAGTTTCCGTTTCATATTGATTGTTTTCATCTGATAATTTTTGAATGGTATTGGCAATTTTAATTTTGTTTGTTAGTGAATTGTCTATATATCCTTCAGCGACATTGGTAGACTTCCAGCCACCGTGTCTCTTCAAATTTGTGATGTTTCCACCGTTATCAGCAAATATTGTCGCTGAAGTTCGACGCATGCTATGGCCTGTGTAATTTTTAGGATTGGGTAAATTTAAAAATTCTGCAATTCTTAATCCGAGATTTCCAAAATTGTGGATACCAACGGGCTGAATCGAACATTTTCCTTTTTTGTAATTCACGAATAATCTGTTATGTGGAGTATGGGATGGCCGTAAAGATAAATATTGCCTATACAACAGCAGGTTTTCTTGCCCAATTACAACAAAAGTTCTCTCAATATGTGTTTTAGAATCTGGTATTTTCACAAGCAACATGTCTTCTTTGTCATTTATTAGATCAATTGACATTTTTGTTAGTTCTTCCCGTCTACACGCACCGGCTAACCCAATAATCGTTGCTACCTGAAAATGAAGCGAATTAAGTTGATTCTTTTATATCCTACAATCGTAATATTTTGTTAAAATTAACTTTAGCATTAGATATGTTTCATTATCTGCTTCTATAATGAATTTGTTGATTTGCTCGCTGCTGAAGACTTCTGATTTCTTTGCTTTATAACCAACATTCTTCCTTTTAAGAAATGCGATTACCTTTGGGAAAGTGGCTATGTTTACATTTTTCTTCACTAAAATGGTACTTTTCAACATAGAGTACATGCTCCACAGGGTAGAGGATTTGACAGTTTCAGATTTTTGCCCCAAGTAAGCTAAAATTACATCATCTGTAATAGTTTTGCATTTCTTCATATCCATCCATCTCGTGAACAAATCATAAACGTTTTCATACCTGGACTTTGATTTTTCAGGCAATAATTGTGCTGTAGCAGCAGCTGCTGCATTGGAAATTTCGTAAGGCACATTTTCAAACTCACTATTGCTGTTGCTATCCATAGTTTATTGAGACAATTGCGACCAAAAACCATGCAAACTTTCGAAAATTAAAATGTCAACTAATTTCATTTCAGATAGCTGTCAGTCGTTATTGCGTTGCTATGGTAATGTTCAACTGCATTTATCAAAATCATACCTATTAAGATTTTCATATTCACAACGACAACCACGATGTGATTCTTCCCGGCCTAGTCCGGGGAGTACGTACTTCACGGACTAGGCCGGAGAAATGCTACTTTCTCAAAGAAAAAGCGTTCGGGAAGTGGGTACTTCCCGGACGGTTGCCGAAAAAATATGTTTTGTTGAGAAATGCTGTAAATGCTTGTGAGGTGTCAAAATTACTAGTTGTCAAAATCATTAGTTTTGTCGATGTTATTGATAAGGTCAAAATGAAACTACAAATTGTTTGCATGACAGTATACAAGCTCGAGCATGCTTGTCTGTACCCTGTCGGTTAGTTTCATTGATAAATAAATAAATAAAATAAATAACGTACAACTGCATTCTAAAACTGATATCCATTAATTAGTAGCAAAGAAAAATTGTAAGAAAAAAATGGAGGGTAAACAAGGGCGACATAAAATATTATATGTTGTCAACAAATTCTATTTCATATTACAGGATTATAATTACATAGATAAAGTGTTTTTTGTGCAAAAGTGTCAAAAAGTACACAAAGATATTTTAAAAATTGTATGGTGTTTCTTTTTAAAAAACGTTAAAGTGACGAATTGAAACGTCATAATTGGTGATTTCCGGACAAATAATCTGAAGCAAGTGCAAGTTTACGACCATATATATTGCAGTATTAATGTTTAACAAGGTCTTTCTATTCCACCAGCCATTGTTCGTCGCTTGATCAAAAGGTCTCCAGATAATTTTTTGATATATACCCTTCCTGCGCTGTTTCGACATCAACATAAATTATAGAGTTTGTGATTTTAAAATGTTTTATTTTTATATTTAACAGAATAAATTTAAAAAACTTCTTTTTTCCAGTCAATAACAACGGGGGAACCATAAACTAAAAGGCTGAGTAGCTAAATTGGCCGGGCGATTAACCCATCTAGTTCGGACTATGAGGCCGCTAGTTCGAGTCTTGTATTCAGGAAGTCGGTTTTTTTCACTCGAACGTGGAAACGCGGGCTTCTGTGATGAGTTATGGATGGTGTCCTTTGCCTATGTGTGTGTGTGTAAGCTCCCCCCTCACAAGTCTAATATTGTATATATATATATATATATATATATATATATATATATATATATATATATATATATATATATATATTTGTGTGTGTGTATGTGTGTGGGTTTTGTTTGTTTAACGTCGGCCTATTTCCGCGACTATGGCCAATCACCGACGCCAGGGAGCAGTTACACCTCACTATCCTGGAAATTTTGCCGAACCCCTGCCTTTCTGTAAGGAGGGTAGGGATCTTTAACGTGCCCAACATCGAATGGACACGGGACCGACGGCTTTACGCCCCCTTCGAATGGCGTAAGTGCAGACATTCAACTTGCTCAAATACAATGCCAGAACCTCGGTTGATGTTAATTTTACAGTTTATACTGAAAAAGTGAAATGAGTACCCCGGGATCCAACCCAGTATCCTTCGATTCAGAGGCACACGTTCTTACCCCTGAACCACCGAGGTTCTTTGTTTATATATATATATATATATATATATATATATATATATATATATATATATATATATATATATATATATATATATATATATATATATAAAACCAGTAGTAAAAGTTCGCTCGTAGCAAACACGTTGTGGCAAAGAATTTTATGATTAACATTAATATTTTATTTTAATTATTCAACTTTTTGTCAATCCAGGAACTCCACTTTTGGTATGTAAGAAAACCTTTATAAAGGCAACATTTGTCCCAAATTTCATCATACCAACTTTATTAGTTTTGAAGATATAATTTTTATACACATTTTCTTTTTTGGTCGTGATTGAAAAGACTTTCATAAAAATTAGCGCTACTATAACGCACCTACTGCGTCAGGACTTATTTCTGTTTTTTGTTTACCAGAATTTTAAATGTATAGTATCCCGCTTTTAATTATTTTTCACAGGGCAGGATATAACTTTTCGAACCTTTTAAATGTGTATTTTTTATTATTTGTGATTTTTTGAAATGCTTGCTTTAATTAGTTCTATACACGGAAAAAATTAAGACGGCAACTCAAAAAATCACCCTGTATTATTAATATTAAATATTAATTTATACATTCCTCTGTTTATGACATTGATAGTCATATTATTACTAAAAGTTACTCACGCGAACTATAAAGCTGTATTTTTGTTTGTGCTTCCCTGTTGCAAAGAAAGATGTTTATTTGTTTTAGAATAGGATGAAACTGTGAACTACATTTAGGTTAATATTGACAAAGTTATTAATATCGAATTTAATGACGGCACAAACCGTCGAGGTAAGATTTTTACTTAAGTTATACGCATTCTCAGATATTTTAGTTTCTAAATGTAGAAGGCTAACTTAAAAATGTAGTCCATATGCTCTGTCTTTGACGCAGTTTATGCAGAGATAGGACAAAGCCCCCGAAGTTTCGAATAATTTTGTGATTTCAAAAGTAATTTGTTTTGAAATTTAATATGGGCATACAGAATGCCAGTTTTTATTGGCTCACAAAAAATCAGCTGGTTGCAAATAAAATAGTATGAAAGCGATAGCCATCTTTTATCTTTTGCACGCCATATTGAATTTTTATGTATTTTAATAAACCACTTTTAACAGATAAATTGATGTCCACGCTGCATGTTGATTGTAATATAACAAAAAAAATATTTGTTTAAATTTTTGGAGATCGTATTACTTTAGAAATAAAGAAATACCTGTTGGCTCAACAATGAGACATCGTCATTGCTGTGTTGTCGTAAAGCTTGCTGCAGTTACTTTTTTTAAATAAATAGGGTAGGTCGTGCTAATAAGTAAAGAAAGTCTGAACGCAGCAAATGCGTTATAGTAGTGAATTTTCATAGAAATGATCTGGGACGAAGTAATTTTTTATTACTTTTTTTTTATTTTAACATAGAAATATAAATTTGAGTATATAGTTTCCTCCTAATATCGTAAACTTACGTACCAAATTTGGTTACCATAACTTTTCTATTTTTTGAGATACAACTTTTTTTCCGAAAGAAAACCCAAAATTTTCCCTGAAAACCTGGTTCGATTTTCCTGGCTACCGAACTTATCCAAGTCACTTACGATAGGAAAGCATATGCTAGATTTTATCAAAATCGGTTTATTAGTTTTTGAGTTATCAGTGTGATACACACACACACACACACACACACACACACACACACACACACACACACACACACACACACACACACACACACACACACATATATATATATATATATATATATATATATATATATATATATATATATATATATATATATATATATATATATATATATATATATATATATAAACATATAAAAATTGAAACTGACCTCGGGTATGGGTTCTGGGGGTCCTAGATCGCAATCATTTGAAGAAACTTTTTCAAAATTCAAAAGTCGGGATCTCCTCATTGACTGATTAGTATTAGAGAAAAATCAGACATGTTTTGTATTTGCATACAAGTAAAGATTTAAAAAAAACCGACTTTATCAAAGATAACTCAAAAACGACTTGTCAGATCTTGATCAAATTTATACGAGACCACACGAGAAGCACCAGCTTTCAAATTAAAAAAAAAAAGAATTATCAAAATCGGTTTACCTAGAAAAAAGCTCTGAGGTAACACACATAAAAAAATACAGTCGAATTGAGCACATCCTTTTTTGAAGTCAGTAAAAATGCAATTGTT